>CM021108.1:221789709-222055306 GCA_007115665.2 Sequoiadendron giganteum | reverse complement strand
GGGATTGCAAGGAACTTGCGAGCGAGTGATGCAATCTCGTCCCCTTCACCAATCCAATATTATTAACCGACGAATCTAACATCATTAATATGATCAAAAGCATAAGCATCGTCAATTCAATTATCCACTATGCTAATCCAAAGCATGCCAAAATCGTAACATCAAGATCAAATACCATCACATCAAATATAACATTCACATCACTTTACAGATAGCGATCAAATAGCAACTGAGTTCTAAGGTAACGTACAAACATAAAATAAGGCATAACCAAACAAAACACTGTTTGATCAAAAGAGCAAAATGGAGGGGTCTTACAATGCTTGCAAAACTCTCAAAGTCTGCTACCAAAGAAGGCACTACAAAGAGGCATACAACTTTTGACCAATCATAAACTATAATTATTTGAGTTAGATAACTAACTTTCTTAGATAATCAAAGGTGGGGGATCAAACGGAGACATTGAGACCACATCATTGAGGCGGACTTAGAAATTTCTACTAACTCTAGAACAATCACAAATATAATACCATACACATGATAACCAATAGAATACATAATAATGGTAATTCCCACGTACAATAATAAGAGACGAATTCTAGGAGCCAATCCTAGTCCTCGAGAGGTCTTCTTAGATGACCTTTCCTACATATATATTTTGCAGAGGCATCATAGTTCAATAAATGAACTTCAACCATCTCACCCATGGTTGGATGACAAGGAATATAATCTGCAAGGTTAAAAATAATAATGATCCTACCTCAAACAGAATCCTAACCCAAAACACTGATATACGCTAACTCGATCCTCTATTCAAAATAGACATGTGTCCCATACAAATTACATACAAAAGAGTGGGTACAAATGTAATGCCTTGCCATGCAACCCTAGAGGAAGTTGCAATTAAATACCCAAACTAACTAATTTTTTTTTATTAAGTATAAATAATATGCAAGATCACTACCCATTGCAACAACCTCTAAGGTTATGAGACTGAGATTAATTAATAAAGAATGAACAACATTAATGAATTGAAACCACAACATTTACCTAATTAAGATATTAAGAACACATACATTCCATACAAGATAAATTTATCAAAGAAAATTGAGATACCATAAGATCTCATTTAATAATAAGATTGCAACTCTCATTCCCTGAATGAGGTAAATCCAATAAGCATTATTAAAAATTAAAACTTCCACCTCGATAACAGATGAGGGGTAAATAATTACAAGAGCAACTGAAATGAAATATAAGCATAAAGAGTAACTGGGTCCCACGAGCTGTCCAACTAGGAATCTCATATACATGAACAAGAAGAAAACCCAATGGAGTAAGGTGCACACCACCCAACCAAGTGGTACCTGAAGGCCCACCCCCCGTGCTAGGAGATAGTAACAAGGATCCCTAGCCAATACCATCTAACTCTAGACATAGGCTAGAACATAATTGAATCAAACTGACACAACCAATCACATGAACAACACAAGTACAACTCTAACATGGTCACATTGCTTCCAGAAATAAATAGATTAGTTATGTTAAGCAAACTATACACATAACAATCAATTACCAACTACAAGTACACCATCCAATCACCAAGGATACCAAAGTGCAAACAAACAGGATATCATGACCACCCCTTTCTCAGCAGGCGACATAAGTCAAAAGCCTCTCCAGATATTGGAGGTAACAAAGATAACAAGCCACTCCTTACAAGGAGCCACAAATCACATAATCCCCTCCTTCTACAAGAGGCACAAAACATCCCCATTTGTGGAAACCAGGTAATAACATTGACATAACTTCATATACTACCCAAGGAAATTAACAACGGTTGACATCACAAAATGACAACCCCCATCCTCTAGGATCCTCTGGAAGACTTACATAATAAAGGCACTTTACCCACTTCCTCAAACAGGAACGCAAAGGAATTAATCACATAAAACAATTGTGAGGAAACAAACTAATTTTGGATATATTAAATCCATTTCCTTTAACATTCATTTCACAGTAAAGAAAAAAATTTCCCTAATAGAATAACTAAATAAAATTATTTTGTCTTTCTAATTACTGAGAAGGGAGAAGTAATTTTAATAAATAATTCAAATCCATGATTACTTTTACAAACAAGATAAATCCACTCCCTTTAATAAAATTCAATATTTTATTGTCTCAATTAGACTAATTTAACAATATATCTTTTAGACCAAGAATGAAATTTAAACCAAATATTTAATTTCTCAATTACTTGTAAATAATAAAATAAGTATTTACTTCGTCGATTTAAAACATACCCTTTCCAAATCATCTATTTCTTCTTTTCAAAATATATCATTTCTTTTAAAAATGACTAATCTCGTTATTCAAACATATTACTTTTAGATCCATGGCATATCATTTTAAACTAAATAATTGTTCCTTCTACTCAACATAATCATTTAAAAAAAACAATTAACTCATCTTAATAAACACGTTAATCTAAATAGTCGTGCAATTACATTCAAGATATGCCATCATTTAAAACAACATTGTAATATATATATATATATATATTAAAATTAGTAACCTCAACTACATATACATCTATATAAAATAAAATACATATATATATATATATATATATATCGTCATGATATATTTACATATATCTAATATTTATATCTATCACATATATCATTTAATTACCAAATAAATATATATGCTATTATTTTAATATTATAAAATATAGTATAAAATATTATTAAGAAATATTTTAATATTATAAAATATAGTATTATAATATTATATATATATTTTTTTTTATAGAAAAAAATAACGAAATGAGAAACCCATTCTCATTTTGTAGGGCCGCGTGCCTCATTTTAGGGTTGTGTGCCACACAGATTTCGGAGTGGGGTGGTTGTTTCAGCCGTGCACCGAGCAAAAGGGAGAGGCAGTTGTGTTTGCAGCCGACCCTTCACCTGGCCGACTGTGTGTAACACACTCAGATCCCCTAGGGGCACCGGTTTTGTTACACACAGATGAACCCTTGGTGCGACTGCAACAAGGGAGTGGGAGTAGGTGCATAGGGCATGGCTCCTCCACATGCCTCCCATGGGGGTGCGGTGGGGTGAGCCCCCTGTGACCTCCCTCCCAAACCCTCTGAAACAAAAAAGTTTAACTTAATTCTTTTTACTTTTTATTTTATAAAACGACTACAAAGTTTTGGAATCCATGAATTATGAGAGGGCATAATATATATATTTAAAAAAAAAACAACCACTCACCCAAAAACATATAATAAAATATATGAATATCTATATATATTTCAATATATATATATATATATATATATATTCAATTTTATCCAAAACCATAGATCTAGAAGAGCAACTAATTTCAAAAATGATCAACTACAACCAAGAACTAATTTTATTTTCCTTGAGAATTCCCATTTCCAAATCAAGGTTTTCAAAGTTTTTAAAACAATATTTAACATGGGTTTATTTTGCAAATCAAACAAAGTTTATTTTCTTTTTCAACAGCATATCAAAATTATGAATCATTTCAAATTGAACTAATTTTAATAAAAGAAAAACCTAGTTCTTCCAAAAGCTTGATAAGTTGACAATGGTGTAAGCCTTCTCCTCGGATTCAAGATCAGTCCCAGCAATCCAACTAATCTTCTCAAAACAATTCCAAATCCCAAAACACACAACCAGCAAATTCCTCCCCTTCCTTTCATTTTCCATCCTCTTCCCAAAACTCCATGAAAATCCATAATCCTCTAAAAAATATCAAAAAATTATCTCAATAATAGAAAAGAAAATATATCTATTCAACCACCATAATCAATTTTCAGAAACAAAACAGAAAATATCTCCAATTTTTCAATATGTATTTTCAAATTTTCAAAAATGAAATTTAAAACCTTTCTCAAAATTTTCCAATATAATATTTCTCAAAACAATTGCAAATTAAATTTTTTTTTTCAATTTTCCAATTTCAAAAAAATATCAATTTATTTCAAAATGACTATCTTAATTCAATCTAATTAATTTATTTAATTCACTAAAATAAATATAATCCAAGATTAAATTATTTTATTAATTAAATTAAATTAATCAATAAATTAAATAATATTTCTAACATTATAACCAGATTCATTTAATCCACAACCTGACTACATAAGCAATTTATTTAACTTTTTCTAACTTGAAATTTAATAAGATCAAGGCAATTGAACAATATTAAAACAACTGAACTAGACTACAACCCAATGACACACTATGACTAGGGTGATGACTTGGCATGAAAAACTTAGCTACTGTCTCCTAATCAAATGTTGTTGGCAATGGGCACACTCAAACCTGAAAAAACAGGTGGAGTTGATGTCTTGTACCTATCAACCTGTGAACAAAGAGGATATCCACATGCATATATATGTCATAACTAAAACACACCGTGAAGAGGAAATCGTGGAATTGTAGGGTGCTCACGATTGAGTGATGCAATCCCATATCCTTCACCAATACAGTATTACTAACTGACGAATCAAACATCAATAATATAATCCAAACATATAACATCATTAATTCAAATATTCACAATGCTAATCCAAAGCATGCCATAATAATAACATCTGAATAAAATACCACCACATCAAAATACATCATTCACATTGCTTTATAGTTAACGATCAAATAGTAACCGAGTACCAAAGTCCAAGCACTAACAGAAAAAACAACATAACCAAACAGGACACTGTTCGATCAAAAGAGAAAAATGGAGGGATATTACAATAGAACCCAAGTGAAAGGGTGTTATAGCCTACTTGATGGAACTTTCATTGCTTGAGATCTAAACAGGTGAGGTAGTAATTGAGTCACCTAAGCTGCCCCAGAAATTTCAATCCATAAATTAGAAAAAGTCCATGCTTCCTTGCAATCGTGAACTACACTCTCCCAATGTAAGGAATGATCCTGAATGACAACTTAAGGTAAGGTGCTATGGGCTGACCTACAATGATATGATCAAGCCTTATGCCAAATCCTTACTAAGGTATGTGATTTAGCTCTTTAGAACTCTCTTCTTAGTATGATTTTCTTCTCTCCGCATTCTGCAAAACTCCCTCCTTTTCTCCTTTTGGTTGTAGGTTAATGGTACCCTCCAAATTGCAGATCTCTCCCCGTCGTATGCCTTCACCATACTATTTTCTCTTCTAGCTCTCATACATCCCCCCTAGGAGTCATTATTTTGTGAAAATACTTAATGTTAAGTTGGGTGTGAAAAGAATGAAATGTGCCTAGGAAGTCTCCTAGATGGAACATCAACTTGTACCTTTAATTCCTTAAAATCATCTGACATAGATCATAATCTCATTTGACTTCATAACCCCTAGTATAATGCACATACAACTCAGATATAATGTGAACAAACCAATACACTCCACTAGTAATAAAGAGGGGTTGGTATTTAAATAAATTAAGAATCATCAAATGGTTCAATTCAATGCTTCTGACTTTCAACATTTACCCTAAATAACATCTAGTATTGTTTTTCTTTAAAAACCAAGCGTACAGGACACTCAATCCTTTCAGGAATTTGATACACAACCAAATCAAAATCTAGCATAATGGTAACTTTGCCAAAAATTACTTCCTTGTTAAGGGTCGAATATATTGATGGTGAACCCAATCAAGATGGTTTCATTTATTCACAAGGTAATCATCATTTGACTTTCCAGCAGTCACATAAATTGGATGATATCCAAATAAATTGGCTTGCAGCATCAAGTCACAACTTTTTATAAGGATTTTATCCCTTAGATACTCTTTAAAGAAATAAATAAAATGATTTAATATGTATATTTATTATAATATAATTTATTATAATATTGATTGTATTTCTCCTTAATACTATGATGTAATGATATTTAATAAATATGTAGACATGAACATAATTTATATATATCTATAATTTCTAGTTCTCTTGCATGAACCATTATCCCTAGTTCATTAATCAAATCAAATATTTCTCTTATATCTAATCTACTCAACATAATATTATTGGATGTTTATTGATCCATGAATTGAAGATTATTATCAAAAGTGATATAGTCCAATCCTGTCATGCCCATAATTTTCCGCTAGAAAAACCCAACAATTTTTTTTTAAAACAAGAACTAAGCTAATTGACATTGTAATTGTCATTATGAGATAACATAGTTTGTAGTTTTACTACCAATAAACTTATCATTAAGTTTATAACTTTTTCCTCACATTTTACTAAGGTATCAAGCTATCTTGATTTGGTCAAATTGAAATATTAAATGGATTAGTTAAATAAATTTAGAAAACTATTATAGATGAAGGAATGAGAAAACCTACTTCCCAAGATCTTGGCCTAATTAACTCATGAAGTGTGAAGCCTCGTAACATTGGAACACCAAAGGGTCAACCTAGTATTTACCTCAATACCTTTAAAATAATTGAAAAAATAATAAGAAGAATAATAAAATAATATTCAAGTGTTATTTCCATTGAGGCTCTTAACCTTGATTCATGTCAATACCAAATTATTAATATTAATTAACTAATCTCTAATTAAGTCTACTATTCTAGCACCAATACTATATTTATGTCTATTGTCATTATAGTTAGAGGTAAGGTCAATATATTTATTGTAATACCCCTCCATTTTGCTTCTTGTTCAAGTTGCTTTATGCTATGTTTGGTTGTAGTTACCTTGCTTCTGGATACATTTTGTTATGATGTTTTGATTGCTACTATTGAGTGACAAATATTATTGTGGGATGTAGTTATCCAATTTTGTTTCACATGCATTATGGATTAATGATGTTGTAGAGTTAACATGAGATGTTATTATGAGACTACTGGATTATGATGGAAGTGTCAGTTTCAATGAGTGTATTGGTGAAGAGGATGGTTTTGCATCACTCACTTGCGAGTGCCCTGCGAATCTATAATTCTTTCTTCATGGTGTGTATTATATGCTGGATATATTGTATGATGTTGTTTACTTGGTTTCAGGATTGCAGGTACATGACATCGACTCCACCTGGTTTCACAGGTTTGAGCGTGTCGATCCAATGGTTAAGTTGAACGGGAGATAGTAGCTAGGTAACATGTGTCAAGGTTACACCCTAGCCTTAGTGTGTCGTCAGTTGTGTGTGTGTCGAGTCATTGTCTGTCTTGCTTTGATGTTATTTAATTCTGAAGCATTCTTGATTTGGAAATAGATATTTAGAATAATTGCATTTAAATCATGTTGATGGTTATTTAATTTAAATAATGCAATGTGGATAAAAGTTTATATTTAAATTAATTAGTTATATTTAAATTATTTAATTAATTAAATTTAATCCAAGGGGGTTGAATTTAGTTATTAAATAATTAAATTAATTAATTAAACATGATGCAAGAGAATGAAAGGAAATAAAAGAATTAAAATTAATTTTGGAATTTAATTTCAATGTGTGGGAATTAAATTAGAAATTGTAATTAAATGTTTATTTGGGAAATTGGTTGCAACTTTGGAAACTAATTTATTATTTGAAATTGCATTTTAAATTGAAAGTGGGTTTTCGAAAAGTGAAATTGAAATTGAAATATCTAATTTGCATGTAATGTGAATTAGGGTTGTAAAAATTGAAATTGAAATATCTAATTTGGATGTAATGTGAATTAGGGTTGTATTAGGTATTTTTGCTTTATAAAGAATACATGTTTTAATTTTAGGGCAGAAAAATCTTAAAAAAAAAAAAACATTTTTACAGCAGGAAAGAAATTTTGGAAAATTTCTACAAGGGTTTGAAGGAAGTTTGATTGTAGAATTGATTGAAGGAAAGATTGTTTTCATTTGTTGGATTTTGGATTGGATTCTTTGGAGGAGGCTTGCATCAGAAATTCATCTCTTCCTGTAGCTTCTTGTACCAGGTTTTCCTCTTTGTATTTTATTGTTCTTGATTGTTTTCTTTAAAATAGTAATCATTTAAGATTTGTTTGTTAAATCTGTTTTAGAAAATAAATTTGACATTAGAAGAAAAGAATTAAATAAATTTACAGCCTTTGCTTGTGAAAATTTTTGAGTGAAAATTGTGAAAACCTCAGTTGAATTTAAATTATTTGGGAAAATCGATTGTGTTGTTATTGAAATCAAACATAGAGATTGAAAAATGCATTTAGAATGTTTTTTTAAAAAATGAAACCTTATGTTTATTATTAAAAAACAAATTTTAAAATCTGCGGTATAGTTATATTTTTCATGGTAAAATGGTCTGGTTGCGTCACCTATAACTTCACTTTCACAAACTGGGTTTTTAAGAAATTTAAAGATTTTTTGCATTTTGAAAGTTTCTTATCCCTGTCAAAAAATCGCAAATACCCAGGTTGGAGTTTGTGAGTTATGCTTGAAACATGAGACTATTGTTAAGTTATTTTCCCATGGCTGTTCTAAAAATAAAATAATAATAAATTGATATTTATAAATATTAATATTTTAGGTATTGTTATTATAATATTAAAATATAATTTAATAATATTTTATATTATAATTTATAATACTAAAGTATTATATTTATTTATATTATTTTAAATAAAATTTGTATATTAGATTAGTGGAATTAAAATTATAAACGTATGGGAAATTATTGTTTATTTTAAAATGGCATGTTAAAGTTTAATTGAAGGAGTTAAATATTTGATTTAAAGAATGCATAATTTAAAATTTAATTGTGGAATTTAAATTCATGTGTAAAAGGTCCAATTATTAATTTGATTTAATTGGAAAAATATATATATTTTGGAAAATTAATGATAAGGGATATTTTATTTTGAATTAAACAATTTGATATTCTGTAAAGAATAGAAGATATGTTAATGATTAAATATATTTAAATATATTAATTTATATTTAGTATATATATATTGAAGGTATATATCCATTTGAGAGAATAAATAATATTTTATATTATTTTATTTTGTTGTTTGCAAATTGGGTATTATTAGTGTTCTAAAAGAAATGATTAATATGGTAGAAAATGAATAGAGAAACATATTTTTTTAATAGAAGTAATTACTTGATTTAAAAGAAAACATTTATTTTGTTAATATGATTGAAGAAAATATATTGAAATGTATATATATATATATCCATGAGCATTTTCAATCAGTATTTACCTTGTTTTATTTAAGTGTGTGTAATTTAGCTTTGCATGAAAAATTTAAATGATAAGTTTTGAATGTATGGTCAAGATTGATAAGGAAAAAGATATTTAAATATATTGAAGAATTATAGAAATATTTATATTTAAATGTTTGTTTTAATTAATGAGATTTAATTAGAAATAATATGAATGCGTGGTCAATTATTGATGAGACAATCAATTATGTTATTTATTAATTTCTATTTAGATTAATTGAATCATTGTGATTGGATTATGAAAGAGGTATGGATTTAGTATATCCAAAAGTAGTATCTTCCTCATGATTATCTTAAAGGATTTAATTCTTTGTATTCAGTAAAGGGAAGTAAGTTTAATTGTTTTAGATTTTCAATAATGAAAAGGGAAATAAGGGTTATGATTATTTTAGATGATCTAGTTATCGTGTCTTTGACTTTGTCAACACTACTTATTGAATGAGTATGGATTTAGGAAATCCAAATATTAGATTTGATTGATGACTTGAATGCTTTTGTTGCTATGTCGTCAAGTTGCATTGTTGGTTTTGGGATTTAGTGTTGGTCCTAAATTATAAGTCTTCCAGAAGAACTTAGAGGATAAGGGTTGTTGAATCTTTATGCCATCCAGTTGTTTTCCCTTGGGTAGTGCATGGCGTCTTTTCAGTTTTACCCAGTTTTCACAAACGGGGATGTTTGCACCTCCTTGGTTTAGGAGCGGATTATGGGATCTGTGTCTGCTTGGATGGAGTGACCTTGTTATGTGGTTTCATCTTGTTGCCTCCAAGATGTTGGAGTGAGATCTTTTGTACCTCCTGTGAAAGGAGTGGACTGCCTCCAAGATGTTTGGAGTGAGTTTCTATTATTTGTATCCTCCTTGTGTTGGAGTGGATTATGATGCCTAGTTGGTATGCACTTGTGGTTCCCTTGGTGGATTGTTTGGGTGTGTGTTTTCAAATAGAAGAGTGGCTTCTGTTAGGCGCCAGAGCCCAAAGAGGTAAACTGGATAACCTTCAGGAGTGATTTAAATAAGTGATAATTAAAATAATGTACTTAGAAGATTAGGACTAATTTCTCACTAATCAAGATAATTTAATCCTCACTCATAGACACAAGGGCTTGTTTAGACTTGGGATGAGTGAGAAGGCCTAGAATGGCAAGATCAACTATCTAGTTCTTGCGAGAGGTAGTTGATTCCGCATGAGTGAGTATGAGTGTCGGGATTCGGTTGAGGCCACCAGGATTACTTGTGCCGGAGCCTATGAAGAATGCCTAGAGGAGATCTCATGACAAACTATGTGATGACACTCTATCTAGGACAACTATTGTTAATTGTTTTATATGTATGGTTATGTGAACATACTTGATCTACTTTATGTCGAGAAGCAATGTGACCTATGTCAATGATGTTGGAGTTGTACTTGTATTGTACTTGATTTGTACTTATGTTGTACTTGAGTTGTACTTGATTCATACTTGTATGGTGAATGAGTTGTACTTGTTAATTCATTTGGTTGGTTATAACAGTATGAGTCAGTATGAGTCTGCCTTTGGTTAGTGGATTGTAGATCTTTGTCCATGTTACTTTGTTACTATCTCCTAGCATGGGGGGTGGGCCTTCAGGTACCACATTGGTAGGGTGGAACATGCACCAAAACCGTTGGATCCCCATCGATCTTCAATACTTGGGTAAGACATCCAGATCGACAGATTGCGGTTCTTGTCGTATTATCTTGCATTGTAATATTTTAACTTGTATAAGTTATTTTATCCCTCTTATGATTATGAGGTGGAGTTATGTAATTGTAATACATTTGTACTTGTGTCTCATTCTGGGAATGAGTGATGTAACTACTAGTTAAGATAATGTTTATGAGATTGTATCTTGGTTGATTATCTTATTATGTTATGTGGTATTCTTATGATGTATGATGTTTATTTCATAAAGTTCATAAGGCTATGGTTATATGTAATATGTATGTGTGGGTTTAAGTAATCCTAACCTTGTAGCCTTAGAGGTTGTTGTTAATTAGTAAGTGAAGGTGTATGTTAAATGCACTTTATAAAAAAAAAAATTGGTTTGCTTAAGATGTTAATTACAACTTCCTTTAGGGTTACTTGGCGGGGCATTACAATTATCCCCGGTGTTAATATTGTAATTATCATCACCACTAGATATGTCTCTATTAATAGCCTTCCTCAAAGTTATTATTAGTTTATTCTTATTAATATGTTAATTGAATCTAACTATTAAACCTTAACATAAATATTAAATTTACAAGTATTACAATTGATAGTTACGAGTAACTCATAATACAATGGCAAGGACACCTTAATCCACACTGTGAGGATTATTATTATTTATAAAATGTTATAATAATGTCTCACTAATATCGATGTTATATTAATATTAATGTATTATATATATATATATATATATATATATAATTTTCTTTCTTTTTAATTAAATTTAATTGCTAACACATATATGGTGAATGTTGTACTATAATCTTCTAAATAGTATCATTGTTGACACTATTTATCACTACTTGACATAATAATAACATATATTATTATTTTTCTCATATTATAATATATTATATATTCTTTCACCAATAATGATGTTAAACAAACTTAATATCTCTTGGTGTATATAATGTTGCTTATCAAGTCCTAGCATTACTCATAATTTTAGCTTCCATTAGTTTTAATATCAACATAATTATCTTCCACATCCTCCACCTTTGTGGTATCTTCAAATATTAATATTAGCATACTTATCTTTGATGATATTCATTTAATTTAAATTTAATTTGTTTACCTATATAAACATCATCATTTAGTATTATTTAAGTATTTTTCTTGCATCATTATTATTACAATAGTATATGGCATATTAATAACATTATTAATATGGATGTCCTTTGTAGAAAGTCTTTACATTATGATTAAATGTTATTTTATTTTTATTTTATTTTCTTTTTCTCATTACTTGTACTATAATATTAACCTTATCAAGATTTATTTATTTATTTGGAAGGAAGATTATTTTTATTTTTATTTTTAAATCAAACATTATAAATATAAGCTAGCAACCCAATAGCCATGACTTGGATAAAGCAGAACCAAGTTCAATATATAACAGCAGCAAAAATACACTGAGGCAAGCTGTAATTATATGTTACTGCCCCAAGATAAATCGGAACCAAGTCCAATATACAGTGGCAATAAAAATACATTAAAACAAGCTAAAAATTACATGTGATCTACCCCAAGATAAATCATAACCGATTCCAATATACAACAGCAACAAAAATACATTGAGACAAGATGAAATTACATGTTATCTGCCATAATGCTCTTAGTATTTGAATTTGCAACAGCTGGGATAAAATCATTCTTTTTAAGTTTGATGAATGTCCACCACCTATTCCAAAACTCCCAAAGAAAATGCAAGAAAAGGTTGTAGTTGTATTGTAATGCCTCGCCAAGTAACCCTAAAGGAAGTTGTAATTAACGACTTAAGTGAACGAATTTTTTTTTTATAAAGTGTAATAACATACACATTCACTTACTAATTAACAACCTCTAAGACTACAAGGTTAGAATTACTTAAACCCACACATACATCTTACATAAACCATTGCAATAAATACTTTATGAAATAAGCATCACAAGAATACCATATAACATAACAAGATGAACATCCAAGATACAATCTCATAAAAATTAACTTAATCCAATAGTTACATCCCTCATTCCTAGAATGAGACAATAGTACAAAAGTATAACAATTACATAATCTCACCTCATAAACATAAGAGGGATAAAATAACTTATACAAATAGAAATATTACAATGCAAGAAAATACAATAGAACCATGAGTTGTCCATCTAGATGTCTCGCCTCCATGAACTGAAGATCAAGGGGGACCCAATGGTTTTGGTGCATATTCCACCCAACCATGTGGTACCGGAAGGCCCACCCCCCATGCTAGGAGATAGTAACAATGTAACAAGGACAAAGATCCACAACTTCTAACCAAAGGTAGACTCAAACTAACTCATACTGAAATAACCAAAACAAATGCAATAAACAAGAACAACTCTTGCATCACTGACATTACTTCCAGACATAAAATAGACCAAGTATGTTTAGAGAACCATACACGTATACAAATACCAATCCCCAAGGGAATCTCAAGTGTACACAAATTAGAAAACATAACCACCCCAAACATTTTGGAGGCAACAACACATAGTCCACTCCTTTCACAGGAGGTACAAAACATCCCCGTTCATGAAAATCGGCTAAAATTTAAAGAACGCCATGCACTACCCAAGGGAAAACAACTGGATGGTATAAAGATTCAACAACCCTTATCCTCTAAGTTCTTCTAGAAGACTTATAATTTAGGACTAACACTAGATCCCAAAACCCACAATGCAACTTGACTTCATAGCAACAAAAGTATTCAAGTCATAAATCAAATCTAATATTTGGATTTCCTAAATCCATATTCATTCAATAGGTAACATTAACAAGGTCAAAGACACACTTACAGGGTTAACTCAAATAATCATATACCCATATTTCTATTTCCATTATAAGAAATCTTAAATAATTTGAACTTACATCCCCTTACGAAATACAGAGAACTAGAACATTTAAGGCAATTACAAGAGTATTACTATTTTTGGATATACTAAATCCATATCTCCTTCATATTTCATTCACAATAAATTAATTGCTCTACTTGAAATATAATAAATTAAAATAGCCATTTGCCTCATCAATATAAACAACTTTTTAATTTACCTTTAAATTGACACAAATCCATGCAAGTAAACTCTTTCCATTTCCTAACCAAATCTTACATCTCATTCAATTTTCTATTTAAAACATTCAATCCCTTTAATATCATAAAATATTGTTTTTTAATCCATTTTCACATATAAACTAATCAAACCATTTTTAAATCTCTATTCAATAATATATTGCATGCTTCTTATTAAAATAAAATATGATAATGAATTTACACTTAATATATGTATATTTATGTTCCATATTATGTATACACCAAATATATATATTAATAACTTAATTATATATATTCTTTAATATAAAAATCACAACGATTAAAATTGCTTTATGGAAATAAATGAAACAAAACAAATATTTGTCTTTTCCATTATAATTAGTTCCTAAATTTACATCTAATACAACATAACTATTGCAAATACTATATTCAAATTTTCTATCCAAAATCTATACCACGCATTCTAATTTTATCCTTTAAAATCCCTATTCCCAATAATATTAAAATTTTGCTCTTTCAACTTAATTGAAATAATTAAACATGTATCTTCAATCTACAAATACAAGAAATACTAATTTAAACAATTTAAATCAATTTCAATGTTTACTTCTAAAACTAACATCAGTTCTCTATTAACTGGATTCCTTTCATTTTCCAACTAACTCAAATGATTTAATTATTTAATATAAAATACCCTTTTCCTATTAAATTGAATTATGCATACTAATCAGTTCCAATAAAAATATTTATATCCGATACACAACTAACTCTTCTAATTTCTACAATTCATTACATAATTCATTATATCAATAAAACTGAATTAAGAACTCATCTTTTCAGATAGGGGAGAAATTACACTAATATTTAATTCTCTAATTGCTCTTAACAAAATCAATATTTTCAACTATAACTCAAAACATTTCGCTTTAAATTAAATAACCAATTTCCCTTGCAAATTAAATCATTATAAAATTAATCAAATTAACATTTGGTCTCTTCCATAACTTATTGTGTTAAAATAAGATCAATATTTGGACTATAACCCAATATCATATATATATTTTTCCAATTAAATCGAATTAATAATTGGACCTTTTTCACATGAATTTAAATTTCACAATTAAATCTTAAATTATGCATTTTTTAAATCAGATATTTAACACCTTCAATTAAACTTTAACATGCCATTTTAGAATAAACAATAATTTCCCCATACGTTTATAATTTTATTTCCACTAATCTAATATACAAATTTTATTTAAAATAATATAAATAAATATAATACTTTAATATTATAAATTATAATATAAAATATTATTAAATAATATTTTAATACTATAATAACAATACATAAAATATTAATATTTATAAATATCAATTTATTATTATTTTATTATCAGAGCAGCCATGGGAAAATAGCTTAATAGCAGTCTCGTGTTTCAAGAATAACTCGAAAACTACGATCTAGGTATTTACGATTTGTTTACAGGGGTAAGAAAATTGTAAGGTGCAGAAACCCTTTAAATTTCCTGACAACCCAGTTTGTGTAAGTGGATTTATACGTGACGCAACTAGACCATTTTACCATGAAAACTATAACTACCCTGTGGATTTTAAAATCCGATTTTTAATAATAAACAGAGGGTTTCATTTTCTAAAAACATTCTAAAAGCATTGCTCAATCTCTATGTTTGAATCCAAAACCAAATAATCGATTTCCTCAAACAAATTAAATTCAACTGAGGTTTTCATAATTTTCAATCAAGAATTTTCACAAAATAAAAGCTGCAAATTTATTTGATTCTTTTCTCCTAACAACAAATTTATTTTCTAAAACAGATTTAACAAACAAATCTTTAATCACTACTATTTTAAAAACAATCAAGAACAATAAAAAAATAGAAGAAAACTTGGCTCAAGAAGCTACAAGAAAGATGAATTTCTGATGCAAGCCTCCTCTAAAGATTTCCTATATTTCCTTCAATCCTCCAACGAATCCAATTCAAAACCCAACCAATGCAAACAATCTTTCCTCCAATCAATTCTACAATCAAAACTCTCTTCAAACCCTTCTTGGTGCAAACCTTTCAAAATTTCTTCTCTGCTGTAAAAATGCATTTTTTTCTAAAAACTTTTCTGCCCTAAAATTAAAACATGTATTCTTTATAAATGAAAAATACCTAATACAACCCTAATTCACATTACATGAAAATTAGATATTAATTTCAATTTCAATTCCAATTTCAATTTTTACAACCCTAATTCACATTGCATGCAAATTAGATATTAATTTCAATTTCAATTTTTGAAAGCCCACATTCAATTTAAAATGCAATTTGAAATAATAAATTAATTTCCAAAGTTGAAACTCATTTCCCAAATAAACATTTAATTACAATTTCTAATTTAATTCTCACACGTTGAAATTAAATTCCAAAATTAATTTTAATTATTTTATTTCCTTTCATTTTCTTGCATCATGTTTAATTAATTAATTTAATTATTCAATCATTAAATTCAACCCCCTTGGATTAAATTTAATTGATTAAATAAATTAAATATAAACTTTTATCCACATTGCATTATTTAAATTAAACAATCATCAACATGATTTAAATGCAATTATTCTAAATATCTATTTCCAAATCAAGAATCCTTCAGAATTAAATAACATTAAAGCAAGACCGACAATGACTTGACACACATGACTGACGACACACTAAGGCTAGGGTGTAAACTTGACACATGTTACCTAGCTACTATCTCTCGTTCAACTTAACCGTTGGATCGACACGCTCAAACCTGTGAACCCACGCGGAGTCGATGTCATGTACCTGCAATCCTGCAACCAAGTAAACAACATCATACAATATATTTAGCATATAATACACACCGTGAAGAAGGAATTACGGATTCATAGGGCTCTCACAAGCGAGTGATGCGAACCCATATTCTTCACCAATACACTCATTGAAACTGATACTTCCATCATAATTCCAATAGTCTCATAATAACATCTCATGCTAACTCTACAACATCATCAATCCATAATGCATGTGAAACAATAATTAGATCAACACATCACACAATAATAGTTGTCGCTCAATAGTAGCGAACAAAACATCATAACAAAATGTATCTAGTATCAAAGTAACTGCAACCAAACATAGCATAAAGCAAACTGAATAAGAAGAAAAACGGAGGGGTATTACATGTATACCAGTCAGTTGAATTTTCTTGAAGGTAAATGAAGCCCAAGATATTGATAGAGGATATTTAAATTTCCACAATAAAAAATTATAGGAAAAAAAAAATTTCTACCTGAAGTTATTTGTAGACTATTAACAAATGCCTATACTTTCAATTTTACTTTACACGAATTACTAATGATATAGGTTTAGTAGAGTCCAAATCTCATTCAAACGCAATATTAACATTTGGAACTCTGCAGTAGGTACTTCATGGATGGATACATATTATAGGATACTTTTAATAATTTTTATTAAGAACTTTCTAGACTAACAATCATTCATATCACAACACCAGCAATGTCAGCAATACCTTTGGAGTGGCAGCTTATGAAGTGCATTTAACACCCCAGTCATGTCCATTTTGAAACTTACGCTAAGCACCATCAACAGAAGAGAATAAAATAACCACTTCTTATCACCATCTTTTCTCAACAGATATGCTACACATTAATGTCCTCTGACATGGCTCTTGTTGAGATAGATTTGTTTGCCTATCTTAATCAATGTCCTCCCATACAATTTAATATGAGTACTACATACGGCAAGGGTAATGAGCTGTCTCTCTCACCCATTTACTCCAGCAATGCTACACCACTGCTCAACAATCTATATAAATGGCTCACCTACCATGAGATTTATTACAACTCACCTAGAGTGTTGGTTTATACTGACACTAGATATGGGCACTCAACTACTTGAATGGAAATTAATCAATGTCTTTGTATTTTGCATGAGTAGGGATGATTACGTGAGGTCCTCAAGGTGAAACTTGTCATCATGATGATTGGGGATTGCTCTAAGAGATACCAAGGGAAGTAAATAACTTAACGAGGTACAACCCTGAACGAATGTGCCTCCAATTTACACACTGACTTGAATGGAGGTAAGGTATGGCATTTCAAGCAGGGGATGATTACAGGCTTAAAATGCTTTCCCAATTTATTTGTTTCAATCTCAGGTTGTGTTTTCCTCTTTTTCTTTGTTTCTTTTTTTTTCTTTTTTTTGTGCCTGGAGCTCCAGATTCACTTTTTATTTATTTATTTATTTCTTACTTTTTTTGTAGGTGTAATATTTATAGTTTATTGATGACATATTTTATAATGGCTTATATAGGTGGAGCCCAGGAATGCAATTATATTACTCTTATGAGAGGATTTACTAAGTGATGGACAGGGGTGTTTCACCTCTACTGCATTTCCTATTTCACTTTGTAGCTATGCAAAAGCAACCAAGAGTAGGGACTTCAAATCTGATTTTACTTTATTTAATTCATACAAAAGACATTGTGTGCTTGGGTATCTTTTATTTATTTTTCGTTAATGAAATGCTTACATTTGAAATGAAATAATATATAAGGCCAAATAGGAGTTGCGCCTTTTTTTGTGAGGTTGCAGGGTCCCCAAAGAGAGCCCACTTTATATATATTTGTAAAATGCCTAAAATCTTGCATCTAAGTAAAGACGATGAAATTTCCATAAGGAAACTCAACATGCATATCCGCAATTTATAGATAATAACAATAGTGATATGAATATTCTTTTTTTTCTTTTTGTTTTCTTTTACAATTAGAATTTATGTATATCTTCATAAAAGTTTTATTAATATATATATATATATATATAAGCTATGATAGTTATACATAAAGAGGCTTATTATTTATTTTTTGTTATATTTTACAGTTAGGTGTATATAAAATATAAAGCATGATATTATACATAAACTGATATCTAAACAAAAATGAGATTCTTGTGACTTTAAGAAAACTATTGTTATTTTCCTTCCAATATACATACATTTCCTCCGTAATTTTCTATTCTCTTTCACATTACAAAAAAACACTAGCTTTCCATATTAAAAACAAATTTAAAGAAATACAATGAGTGCCACACAACTGAATAAGGCTTGCTCTCCACCCTACCGTAATGGCATCATGAAGCCTCGTGGGTTCTAGCCATACCCCCGAGCAAGGATTTATTTTGACTCCATGCGGATGAATGGAGTCTTCTCAAGTTTTTTTTTTTTCAAGGGATAAATATAGCAACAATTTGTCATACAGTGAGGTTCTCTACTTTCGATTTTTAACCATGATCCATACAATATGTCCCCTACTTACAACCAATAAACAAGGGTAAATGGAATTAGGAAGAACTTATCTCTTTGCTTGTAGATGAAGGGATTGCACTCTTGTATCCATCCTTCCTTTCCAAGCCAAGCCATTTTGATCACCATTATTCCAAAGAGGTGGAATCCTCTTCTCTTCTCATTCTTTCTACCATCTCTACTCCAATTCTCTAAGAGGAGAAGTGGGTCACACCACTCATTCTTCTTCTTCCAAATATATAGAAGCTTCAACTTGCAACTCTTGTATGGGGATGTGTGGAGTGTAATTTCATTCATAAATGAGGGTCTTTTCCTTATCAAATAAAATACATGCACTTGGACAACCCCTTCATCTTTCCACCCCCATCCTCTTCTCAAAATTCGTCACTCATCATTATGAGGACTTTTCAGGGGTCAAAATCATGTATTTGGAGCACTATTGTGTGCCTACTTGACCCCTACCACTATGGTATAGACCCTAGGGGGTTTATTTTTGCACCCTAACCCAAACATTTGACCAACAACTCTCATTAAAAGCCCACTCAAGGTTCAATCAGAGTTTCAAACTTAGCTAGGGGTTTCTGAGCCCTAATTCCCACTTACAACTCACATGAATCCCAACTAAATGCCCTCACACTCTTAGTCCTCCAGTACATTAACTCCACTTGTTTCTAGGCCCCGAATGGGGTCAAATTTATATCCTCATGAAGTAGTCTTTTGATTCACTCTTGATGGTTCTCCTTTCTCATGCTAACATTGTTGCCTTCTTGCACACTACCAACATGATCGTAAGTATCAATTTTGTATCACATTAATCTGTTAGTTGAACATTCTAAGCTTTAACTATATAATAATCTATTTAGAATCTAATTTACATTCCATGGTATATGAGTGCAATCCACTTCCATGGTAATGAAAATAAAACATAATGTCAAAATGATATGCAAGAATATTGCCAAAAGATCACCTTATTTATTATCCACAATACATTTAATCATCAATTCAAGAAAAACATATAACAATTTGTGGTTGTATTAAGTACATAGGAAGTAGGGTCTTACAAATCCCAATCATGGTATCCAAATTAAGAATTCTTGAGTTTTGGTAATGAAATCTCGAGGGTCTTTGTCCCCATGGTAGGACTTAACTATAATACAAAATAATATGGTATTACATCAAAGCCCCCACCATAATCACATACATATTAATTTTAAAATTCATTTTAATACCACTCTAGTAATAATATTAATACTAATATGAGAGTGAATTATTATAATTCATGGTGAAATCCATAATAAATGTGACAACAATGTAAGCCACAAGATTAGTTAATATTCTAATATTAATAGTAGTACTAGAATTAATAATGTTATGAATATTAATAATATTAATGATGAGATTAATATTATTATAGTCATATTGTTATTAATTTTATGAGTACCACTTTCTGAAATGAATTTATCAATTATAGGTATTAGATCAAACTCACATAATATATCAATCCAACTCGACCAATCAAGAATAATGTAATTTACTAAAAGAACTGCAAGAGATGTAAACATTGGACTAATGCTAGGGCCTTTAAGATTGAGAAGGTCCTAGAGGTGCTACAAATGCACAACCACCTTATCATTATGTGCGTAAAAATAAGTAAAGGGGAGAAAATAAATGTTTTTTTTCCATAAAGCATCATTTTATTAAAACACTTACAAAATGGTCTATTAAATAAATATACTAAACTTGGGAACACTCATGTACATACTTCCACATGGAAAATAATACCAAATTTGCACAGCGATATAATTCACTATAAATCTCCCAAATAAGTATTGTAATTGGGATAAAGTAGTAGAAATTTTTCTTACACTAACAATAAATTATTTTCCTACTTTCAAATATGAAAAAGACCAAACTATTTTTTAAATTTTCATAATTTAGAAATTTGTGAAGGTAAAAGGTGTAAGTGTATGGAAATGGGGGGTCAAAATAGGGTCAAAACTGGGTCAAATTTGGTAATTTTGTTAAATTGAAAAAAAAAAAACTTCAATGAATGATCTAACATTCATATGTTCAAAAATATAGCAATTTTATATGAATAAGAATCCTAGTGTTCAAAATATAATTTCTAAACTACTATTTTTTTAATATTGGAAATTAAAAGGATCATATTTTTAGAATACACAAAGTGGTCTTCTATTCTACCCAAAAATATAACATGATGTTGTATGTGTTTTCCCTATTTTTTATTTTGTGTAATAATTTATAAAATCTATTAACTGTAATATTAATTAAAATAATGTATTAGTATAGTTATTTTTTTTCAATTAAATTTTCACGAAATATATTTTTTTATAATTTTTAAAGTTCAAAAAACCTTAGAAAATAAAAACCTAACAATCATTCCCAAAAAAACAAAAATAGTATTTAAAATGTATTATTTTCCAAATTCAAATGAATATATATATATATATTTTAGAAACAATAGAACATGTGTTTTCTTATAGGAAAATAAATACTACTAAAAGTGATTAGATATTTATACCTCAGGTCTTTTAGAATATGTGAATGGAAAGTTAGGAATTGCTATATGTTTGTAGACATCCAAAAATAACATTATGCATTCCACTGTAACTAACATCATGCATTCGTTTCGTCTACTAATCAATTAAAGCAATTTATTGATTTAATCCTAAGGTTCATCAAGCTTAATTAAATAAATCAAATTATTTAATTAAGTTCCTAAGGTTCTTCTTATTTGATTTAATAAATCAAATTGATTTAAAATAAAATATCAAATCCCTAAAATCCCCTAAGTTAATTAATCTAAATTTAATTAACTTTTAATCACAATTACCATTCTCTAGCTTTTGACTCAACTAGAGTCAAATCTAAACTCCTAACTAACCCACCCACTTGCATCAATAAATCAATTTATTGATTTATTAAAAAGAGTTATTTTCCCTCAATAACTCTCATCTTTGACTTTTTTGAACAAAGATTATTCCCCCCAAAACCCTCAACAACATGCATTTATTGACATTTTTCAAATTTGAATGGGCACATTGGCCAAAACTTGCACAAGCTTTGACCAATCCCATCATGCCAAGTGTCTCTATTCTATTGGAGGGGATTTAGTCCCACATTGGCTAAACTTGGCCTCTCTTCTCTCAACTTCTTCTATAAAAGCAATGCATCTTCTCTCATTTTACAACACACTTTGAAGGTATCAAAACTATAGGCAACTTGAGTTCAAGCATCTCATTGTCTATGATATCACTAATCTTATCAAGGATTGGGAAAGGGCTCTCTCACATTTTCATGGAGGGCACCAATCCACCATAGAATAGGTTGTATTTCATTTTCTCCATTACATGTTTATCTTAATTTTATTATTTTGTTTGGAGTCAATGATGTATTTTATTCTATGAGGATGGCTAAATCTATACAATCCATGTGTAAGATTTTGGCATCCTACAATGTTGGAGTGGAAATTTTCCTAAAATAAGTGAACTTAATGGAGAGCATGTTTTTTATATTATATTTTGTGTATAATTTTTTATAAAATACATATTTCAAACTTAAAAAGTTTGGGCATTTAGATTTCTAAATTTAAGATTGCTTAAAGCCTATTGGTGACATTTTATTGGTCAAAATTGGAATGTGTATGTGTTATATAACAAACTTCCATCATGAAAAACATAGAAAATCCATAAAATTAAATCAGATCCTAGTTTACAAAATTTATTACAACCTAAAAAAAAGTAAAATGGTATGTTACCTCACCTTTTGATGTGGATGCACTCTTTCTAGCATAAATCTATGAAATTATTTTTGATAAAAGGGTAAAACCGGTTTTACAAGGACCCGAAACCACAAAGTTTACAAGATAGAGAAAGGACCACCAATGGTCCACCAAAAAAAAGCAGTTGCCCAACAAAAAACAGCAGCAATCGGACAAAAAAGACCAAGAGGGTCAAAAAGAAAAAGACAGTAGAAGAACAAAGGATTATAGACCGAAGGACAGTCTCAGTCTCTGCCTCCAATGCCTACATATCAGTGACCCCCTATTTGAAAGTCTGCACCATTTTTGGGGTTAAGGGCCTTTCACTTCAAATTAGCTCTGGTTCTTCTTAGAGGTGATTGATTGATTGATTTAATTTTGATATAATGTACTTTCTTAGAGGTGATTGAATATCAAATTGATGAAGGAAATGACTGATATTATAGACGTAGGAGATGTGGATGAGGATGATGATCCAATTTAACTAGAAAATTAATAAAGCTAACTCAATTATAAGTTATTAAATTACCGTTTCATAGTGATGACGATAATAGTAGATTATTTATTTAATTTATTGGATAGTATTTTAATAAATGGGTATATGTGATGAATAATTAATAAATATGATAAAAAAATAAATTTAAACATCTACATTTTTCCCCTCTTTGAAGCAATGTTTGAAGTGATATTAGTTCAAAGAAAAGAAAAGTAGATAAGAAGAAAAAATATAGAAGAAGAATATGAAATGAGTGAAGATGAAGATCATGGCATGTCTTAGTTGGATAAGAAATAACAAACTAGAAAATATGAGATGGATGATGCCCCATCAAGGAATTATTTGTACACAAATTATGTGGGTGCTCTCTTGAGATCTAAGGAAATATGAAGAAACAAATGTTAAATGAAAGAAACATGAGGACGGAAAAATGAAAGAAAAATTATTATGGATGAAATGATTATTATAAGTTGTGTTGGATTTAATATTATAAATCTTTATTCAATATAATAATTGATGTTATATAATAGGGTATATAAGACCAAGGTGACAATGTATCCAATGCATGTACTAACTCTTAAGAAAACAAAATGAAATAGTATGCCCCGATACTCACAAGGTATATGGTGCTCCTAGTGGATTTCTAATGAGAGTACCATTAAAAATAACATATAGAAAGAATAGAATTTTCCCTTGTATATGTCATATCAATGAATATCATGATTCTGAAATAATCATGGAAGAATTATATTGGAATAGTTTGGATCAACTCAGATAAATCAAAATAAATATTAAAATATCAAAAAGATAAAAAAATAAAGAGATAAGCAATGATCAATAGACACAAGAATATTTTCTTATTCAATGGTGTGAAAGGAATAAAGAATGGAGTGTGATCATTTCTAATTTTGAGAAGAAAACTTATTGTATATAAAAATTATTCAATTTTTGGAAGGAATCATCCCATATAAGATGAGTGATGTGTAATCAACCTACTAATTCATTAGCTAGAAAACACTTATTTTTTTAACAACTAATACTAATTTACTTGAAAACATAATATCATTAGATTGATTTCACATTTATTAAAAGGATAAAAGGTCTAAATTCTAAATATTTATCATATAGCAAATTATGTACATCAAATACTCACATTTCTTTATAAAATAAGAATATTTGAACAAGTTTCACTATGAATTATGTCTTCATTCAATTTATCAAAATATTACAATTTTTTTATTGAGTGTAACATCAACCCAAGAGTGGATCATTATTACAATTTAACTTTGAGGGTTACAATCATGTATAATTAAACAAGGTTTATCTTTATTGTTTCATCTTATGTATGTATGGATGTATGTATTTATGTACATATGTTTGTATTCATTATACTATATCAAAAAGTATAATACATATGAGGTCTTGAGAAAGTCGAGGGCTGTTTGGAAGCTCCATGGTCATCCTCCATTGTAGCTCGATAGAGATTCTATTAACTTTGAAAGATGCTTAGATTTGTGTTGTTCATTATTCTTAGGCATTACCCTCTTGGTTTCTTCTTTCCATGTTCGGTGTTCTAGATTATATATTTTATTCTTGGAACTTGGGGTTTTTGTTTTATTTTACATATTAATATCTTCTTCATGAGGTGGATGGGGTATTTGGTTTAGTTTTCTAATCTTTTATATTTAAAAAAGAAAAGAAAAAGTGTATACTTTTATTTCAATTTATACCCGTTGATACCCTTGGGCGATTTTTGCCCCACTCATAATACGCATGTTTCCCTTGAGATTCACAAGAGGGAATTTAGTGTGGCATGCATGAATTCCAATTTTTCAATGAATTTATTACTAATTAAACTATGTCCATCCCAAAATCCTATCCTTTGTGCCATTTGGAAAATAACAGAAGATAGTGAAATAGAAGTGATAGTAGAAAGTAATGTGGAATTTAATACAAATAAGTTCTATGTATAGATAATAGTAAGATTGACGCTCAAAATGATTACTCAAGATTTTCATACAAAGAAACTTTAAAAAGTGAGACTCTTGGCAGGGCGATTTTTGTGTACAAATTTTGACGAGTCCAATGAAGGAGCCCTAGGGTGCAAGGTAGATAGAATAGGAACAAGAGGTCTCATTGGAAAAGGTGATAATGGTGTAGAAATACAGTAAGTGTTTTAATAACCCTAGGACCTTCTATGTTGCTTTGAATCATGTAATATCCCTCCATTTTGATTCTTGTTCAAGTTGCTTTATGCTATGTTTGGTTGCAATTACTTTGATAATGGATACATTTTGTTATGATGTTTTGATCGTTACTATTGAGTGACAAATATTATTGTGGGATGTAGTTATCTGATTATTGTTTCACATGCATTATGGATTAATGATGTTGTAGAGTTAGCATGAGATATTATTATGAGATTATTGGAATTATGATGGAAGTGTCAGTTTTGATGAGTGTATGGGTGAAGAGGACGAGTTCGCATCACTCGCTTGCAAGTGCCCTATGAATCCATAATTCCTTCTTCACGGTGTGTATTATATGCTAGATATATTGTATGATGTTGTTTACTTGGTTGCAGGATTGCAGGTACATGACATCGACTCCACCTGGTTTCACAGGTTTGAGCGTGTCGATCCAACGGTTAAGTTGAACAGGAGATAGTAGCTAGGTAACATGTGTCAAGTCTATACCCTAGCCTTAGTGTGTCATCAGCTGTGTGTGTCGAGTCATTGTCTGTCTTGCTTTGATGTTATTTAATTCTGAAGCATTCCTGATTTGGAAATAGATACTTAGAATAATTGCATTTAAATCATGTTGATGGTTATTTAATTTAAATAATGCAATGTGGATAAAAATTTATATTTAAATTAAATAATTATATTTAAATTATTTAATTAATTAAATTTAATCCATGGGGGTTGAATTCAGTTATTAAATAATTAAATTAATTAATTAAACGTGATGCAAGAGAATGAAAGGAAATAAAAAAATTAGAATTAATTTTGGAATTTAACTCCAACATGTGGGAATTAAATTAGAAATTGTGATTAAATGTTTATTTGGGAAATTAGTTGCAACTTTGGAAATTAATTTATTATTTGAAATTGCATTTTAAATTGAAAGTGGGTTTTCGAAAAGTGAAATTGAAATTGAAATTGAAATTGAAATATCTAATTTGCATGTAATGTGAATTAGGGTTGTATTAGGTATTTTTGATTTATAAAGAATATATGTTTTAATTTTAGGGCAGAAAAATCTTTTAGAAAAAATACATTTTTACAGCAGGGAAGAAATTTTGGAAAATTTGCACAAGGGTTTGAAGAAAGTTTGATTGTAGAATTGATTGAAGGAAAGATTGTTTGCATTTGTTGGATTTTGGATTGGATTCATTGGAGGATTGAAGAAAATTCAAGAAATCTTTGGAGGAGGCTTGCATCAGAAATTCATCTCTTCCTGTAGCTTCTTGTACCAGGTTTTCCTCTTTGTGTTTTATTGTTCTTGATTGTTTTTTTTTTTAAATAGTAGTGATTAAAGATTTGTTTGTTAAATCTATTTTAGAAAACAAACTTGATATTACAAGAAAAGAATTAAATAAATTTACAGCCTTTGCTTGTGAAAATTCTTGAGTGAAAATTGTGAAAACCTTAGTTGAATTTAAATTATTTGGAGAAATTGATTTTATTGTTATTGAAATCAAACATAGAGATTGAACAATGCATTTAGAATGTCTTTAGAAAATGAAACTTTCTGTTTATTATAAAAAAAAAAGATTTTAAAATCTGCAGTATAGTTATATTTTCATGGTAAAATGGTCTGGTTGCGTCGCCTATAACTTCACTTTTACAAACTGCGTTGTCAGAAAATTTAAAGGGTTTTTGCATTTTAGAATTTTCCTATCCTTGTAAAAAACTCGCAAATACCCAGATCGTAATTTTTGAGTTATGCTTGAAACATGAGACTACTCTTAAGTTATTTTTCTCATGGCTGTTCTGAAAATAAAATAATAATAAATTGATATTTATAAATATTAGTATTTTATGTATTGTTATTATAATATTAAAATATTATTTAATAATATTTTATATTATAATTTATAATACTAAAGTATTATATTTGTTTATATTATTTTAAATAAAATTTGTATATTAGATTAGTGGAATTAAAATTATAAACATATGGGAAATTATTGTTATTTTAAAATGGCATGTTAAAGTTTAATTGAAAGAGTTAAATGTTTGATTTAAATAATGCAATGTATTATTGAATAGAGATTTAAAAATGGATTGATTAGTATATATGGAAAATGGATAGAGAAACAATATGTTATTATATTAAAGTGATTGAATGTTTTAAATAGAAAATTGAATGAGATATAAGATTTGGTTAGGAAATGGAAAGAGTTTACTTGCATGGATTTGTGTCAATTTAAAAGTAAATTAAGAAGTAGTTTTATTGATGAGGCAATGAATTATGTTATTTATTAATTTCTATTTAGATTAATTGAATCATTGTAATTGGATTATGAAAGAGATATGGATTTAGTATATCCAAAAGTAGTATCTTCCTCATGATTATCTTTAAGGATTTAATTCTCTGTATTCAGTAAAGGGAAGTAAGTTTAATTGTTTTAAATTTCCAATAATAAAAAGGGAAATAGAGGTTATGATTATTTTAGATGATCTAGTTATCGTGTCTTTGACTTTGTCAACACTACCTATTGAATGAGTATGGATTTAGGAAATCCAAATATTAGATTTGACTGATGACTTGAATGCTTTTGTTGCTATGTCGTCAAGTGGCATTGTTGGTTTTGGGAATTAGTGTTAGTCCTAAATTATAAGTCTTCCAGAAGAACTTAGAGGATAAGGGTTGCTGAATCTTTATGCCATCCTGTTGTTTTCCCTTGGGTAGTGCATGGCATCTTTTCAGTTTTACCCAGTTTTTATGAATGGGGATGTTTGCACCTCCTTGGTTTAGGAGTGGATTATGGGATCCGTGTCTCCTTGTATGGAGTGACCTTGTGATGTGGTTTCATCTTGTTGCCTCCTGTGAAAGGAGTAGACTATGTGATTGTTGCCTCCAAGATGTTTGGAGTGAGTTTCTATTATTTGTATCCTCCTTGTGTTGGAGTGGTTATGATGCCTAGTTTGTATGCACTTGTGTTTCCCTTGGTGATTGGTTGTGAGTGTGTTGTCCATTAGAAGGGTGGCTTCTGTCAGGCGCCAGACCCCAAAGAGGTAAACTGGATAACCTTCAGGAGTGATTTAAACAAGTGATAATTAAAATAATGTACTTAGAAGATTAGAACTAACTTCTCACTAATCAAGATAATTTTACCTCACTCATAAACACAAGGGCTTGTTTAGACTTGGGATGAGTGGGAAGGCTTGGAATGGCAAGATCAACTATCTTGTTCTTGCGAGAGGTAGTTGATTCTGCATGAGTGAGTATGAGTGCCGGGATTCAGTTGAGGCCACCAGGATTACTTGTGCCGGAGCCTATGAAGGATGCCCAGAGGAGATCTCATGACAAACCTTGTGATGACACTCTATCTAGGACAACTATTGTTAGTTGTTTTTTTTATGTATGGTTTTGTGAACATACTTGATCTACTTTATGTCTGGAAGCAATGTGACCTATGTCAGTGATGTGAATGTTGTACTTGATTTGTACTTGATTTGTACTTGTTTGGTAATTGAGTTGAACTTGTTAGTTCATATATTTGGTTATATCAGTATGAGTCAATATGAGTTTGCCTTTGGTTAGAGGTAGTAGAATTTTTGTCTATGTTACTTTGTTACTATCTCCTAGCATGGGGGGTGGGCCTTCGGGTACCACATTGGTAGGGCGGAACATGCACCAAAACCGTTGGGTCCCCATCGATCTTCAGTACTTGGTGGCGAGACATCCAGATGGACAGCTTGCGATTCTTGTTGTAATTACTTGCATTGTAATATTTCAGCTTGTATAAGTTATTTTATCACTCTTATGTTTATGACGTGGAGTTATGTAATTGTAATCATTCGTACTATTGTCTCATTCTGGAAATGAGTGATGTAACTATTGACTTAAGATAATGTTTACGAGATTGTATCTTGGTTGATTATCTTATTATGTTATGTGGTATTCTTATGATGTATGATGTTTATTTCATACAATTCATACTGCTATGGTTATATGTAATATGTATGTGTGGGTTTAAGTAATCCTAACCTTGTAGCCTTAGAGGTTGTTGTTAACTAGTAAGTGAATGTGTATGTTAAATGCACTTTATAAAAAAAATTTGGTTCGCTTATGATGTTAATTGCAACTTCCTTTTAAGGTTAATTGGCGGGGCATTACATGCAAGGTAGATAGAATGGGAACAAGAGGTCTCATTGGAAAAGGTGATAATGGTGTAGAAATATAGTAAGTGTTTTAATAACCCTAGGACCTTCTATGTTGCTTTGAATCCTAATATGGTTCAGGCTTTGAAATATGAATATGGTAGGTCAAAAAACATTGCCATTCTTTTGTTTGCATGGATGCGAAGCTATTGACAATGACGAAGATTTCTATTACTATATTTCTAATGTCTAGAGTTAAAAAATTGGGATACATGTATCATTTTGTAGGATTGTATATAAGAGCCTTTTTCATGATATTATTTAAAAGCAATGGGATGTAGGAAAGAGTTATCAAAAAGGAATATTGGAACATAGGAAGCTCGATGTTTCAAGCTATTCCGTGGGTATGAGAGGAAAATATTGAAGAAGTTATAGCCAATTCATCACCGGGATGGAGGGAAATTAGGAATATCCCACCTCAATTTTGGAAATTCATACCCTAGATTCTAAAGCTCCTAGGTAACGTGTTATAGGTTCAAGATTCAAGGGTTGCCCTTCCTCTCTTAAATTCTAGAGTCTTGATAACCATTCTTAAGAATATGGAATTTATTGAAGTCATATTGGTATAATTAGAAAACAAGATGTAAAATGAGAGGTTGAATTATCTAGAAATATTAATGCATGTTTCTTTTGTAAAAATAGACATGTTCAGAAAGATTGTTCTAAAATTAGACCCAAAATAGAAGGGACTTTGCACTCTAATGTAGAGTACCCAAGGGTAATTTTAATCCTGCATTGCCAAAAAAAAAAATCAATTTCATTTATTTTCTTTTCATTTTGTGTTACTTTTGTTGTGTTCTAGTAGATTGTGTAGGCAAAGAATTTGATGAAATTGTTAATATTTTTGAATGGGTTATCTCATGATCTTAATTTGGGATCATATCTAAATTTCATTTAAACCTCATTTTATTCCTTTTGTCAGAGGCATGCTTTATTTGATGTAATACCCCTCTGTTTTTCCTTCTAGTTGGATAGTGTGTCCTTGTGTGGGTATGTTGCTTTGATGTGTTTTTGGATATTCAGATGCCTTGTTTGTGTGCTTTCTATTAGTACCTTGTCTATGGTACTTGGTTGTGATTTGATCGCTATCTATAAAGCATCGTTAATGTTATCTTTTGATTTGATGGTATTTTAATATGATATTATCTTTATGGCATGTTTTGGAATAGTATTATGGATATTCGAATTAATGATGTTTATGCTTTGAACTATATTAATATATTAGAATTGTCAGTTAGTTGCATTGTATTGGTGAAGGGGGCGGTATCGCATCACTCGCTTGCGAGCGTCCTGCGATCCTATGATTTCCTCTTCATGGTGTGTATTTTATGCTGTTTATATTATATGTTGTTACTTACTTGACTTTTAGGTTGACAGGTATAGGACATCAACTCCACCTGGTTTCACAGGTTGGAGTGTGTTCAATGCCTAACAGTATTCGATTGAGAGATAGTAGCTAGGTTTTTCATGCCAAGTCATCACCCTAGTCCTAGTATGTCGTCAGATGTTTGTCGGGTTGTGTTGTTTTGAATATTGTTCCCTCTCTTTGTTATTTAATTGCAAGTTAGAAAAATGAATTAAATGGCCTTATATATATTTATGTTGTTGATTAGATTAATCTAGTTATAATGTGGAAAATGTTATTTAAAGTTATTAATTAATTTAATTTAATTAATAAAATAATTTAATCTTGGATTAGATTTATTTTATTGAATTAATTAAATTAATTAATTTTAATTAAGCAATTCATTTTGGAAATTTTTGGATATTTGTTGAAATTGAAAAATAAGAAAAATGATTTAAAAGTCAAATTAGAAAGATTGAATTCAAAACTTGAAGAAATTGAGATATTTTTCATTTCTATTTTCTGAAATTGATGAGGGTGGTTGCACTAATATTTTGGAGATATTTTTGGAATTTCTTTATTATGAAATTTTCTTCTCAATTTTGGATGATGAAAGTTTTGAAAATTGAAAATTAGAGGAGAGGAAGAATTGTCACATTTTTGTGGGTTTTGGATTGAGGTTGTGAAAATCTATGAAGATGAGGTTGGGAGCTGAGCACCGTTTTTGGATCCCCTCAAACTCAAGAAATCAGGTTCATGTCTTAGAAATTAGATGCTTTTTTGATTTTAAATTGTATATGTTTTGTTTGTTGAAAAATGCAAAAAAATAGATCTATGTTGAAAACTTCATGTTAAATTTAGTACCAAATCTTAAACCCATGTTGAAATCTGAGTTTGTTTGCAAAAATTCCTTCTTTGGAAAAGTATTTCTTCAAGAAAAAAAAAACTGTGTTCTTGGCTGCAAATAATTGTTTTGAAAATTATTTGCTCAATTTGAATTGCAAATCTAAAATGAGGTAATTAAATGTATTCATATATATATATGTGTGTGTGTGTGTGTGTGTGTGTATTTATATACATATATATTATATTTATTTATTTATTTATTTTTTTGTGTGGGGGATTATGATATTGAAATAATTTATTTTTTTAAAAATAACAATACCCCTATGTGTGTGGATTTCTAAATCCGCAGGGATTTTATCTATAAAAAAAAGATGTGCATTGGGGAGGTCACTGGGGGATCAACCCCCACCGCCCAACATGCTCCCCACACACCCCACGATCGACGCTTATGTGGTCGCCAACACCGCTGGTGGTTGACTGTGCTAAGCACAACCACACCACTCACAAGGGTGGACAACTGTGCTTGGCACAGTCATAGCCACCAAGGGGACGACTGTGTAAGCCACCAACACCCTACAAAAACCCCCACCCTTGTTTAAACATTGCCCACTACAACAGATCCGTACAGCCATGGAAAAAACCACGACCACCCTCTCCAAAAGAACGCCAACCCTAAGCGCGGCCAACCCTAAAAGAGGTGTGTAGCTCGAGGCATACTTTTGGGTTTTTATAAAAAGAAAAAAAATCAAGAAAATAAATAAAATATGTTTAATATGTGTAATATTATATTTGTATAATATTAAATATTAATATATATTAAAATGATAAAATATATATTAATGCTTAATATTTTACTATATAATATTAAATATTATTTTATATAGAATTTAATTGATTAAATATGTATAGTTTTAAAATATACATATATTATAGTATTAAGTAAATAATTTGATTTAATATCATGATTTAATGTAATGGAGTAAATTTAAATGTTGTGCTTTAAGTCGAATTGATGAACTTTTTTGTTGAAAATTTATATTGAAAAAGATAAATATTAGATTTGAAAGTATTATGTTTTTTATAACGAGACTAGTTGACTTTAAATTATTTTAATTTGCAAATGAGATATAATGACTTTAAAACGTTATTTTTTGAATAGTGGAGATAAATTGTTATTTTATATTTACTAAAATGAGTTAGAGTATGTGATATTGTATTCAAATTTCGTCCTTGTCCGATGGAGTCATTATTCTATTTTGTTGCAATAAAGAAATAAGATACTAAATGTTTATTTAATTTTTAATTATGAGCAATTAATGATTGAATATTTGATTCAAGTTTATGCTTACGTTTGAAAAAGGCATTATTAAATTAGTTTTTATTATGGCAATAATCTATGGAATTTTATCAAAAGAATTGGATTTAGGAAATCTGAAGCAGGTTAATTCTTGATTAATTGCTTGTTTGAATCTGAGTCTTTGTTATTTCCTTGGGGAAATTTGTTCAGTAGAGTTTAATAAGTCTTCTAGATGGGGTTTTCCGTTTTGTGGGTTGTCATGTCATGGTTGACAACCTACTATGAGTTCCTTGGGTAGAGCATGGTCTAGTCTATTTTTACCCAGTTACCATGAACGGGGATGTCTTTTTCCTCCTTGGTTTAGGAGTGGATTATGGGATCCACGTCTCCTTGTCAGGAGTGACCTTGTTATGTGATTCATTGCCTCCAGTGTTGGAGAGAGTTTCATTTTATGTCGCCTCTTGTGAAAGGCGTGGTCATGATATCTTGTTTGTTGCACCTTTGTACCCTTGATGTTTGGTTGGTGTGTGTGTTGTCAAGTAGAAGAGTGGCTTCTGTAGGGGCCAGAGCCTAGAAGAGGTAAGATTGGGTAACCTTCAAAAGTGGTTTAATCAAGTGATAACTAAAACAATACTTAGAAGATTAGGACTAACCTTTCACTAATCAAGTTAAGTTGGCCTCACTCATAGGCACAAGGGCTCGTTTGGACTTGGGATGAGTGGGAAGGCCATGGGATGGCAAGGTTATCTATCTGGTCTTTATGATAGATATTTAATCCTACATTAGTAAGTATGAGGGCCGAGGATCAGTTTGAGGCCACCATCTTGACGATCCGTAGTGGGTAACTCATGACGAGCTGTGTGATGACACTTTTTCTAGGACAATAGTTGGTTTTTTATTTTCGCATTAGTAGGTTTGAGGGCCAAAGATTGGTTGAGGCCACCATCTTGACGATCCGCAGTGGGTAACTCCTGATGAGCTGTGTGATGGCACTTTGTGTGACCATAGTCAGTATTTGATTATTGTGTGTATGGTTTCTATAACATATTTGATGTGACCATAGTTGGTATTTGATTTTTATGTGTATGGTTCTCATAACATACTTGATCTGCTTTTTATCTAGAAGCAATGTGATCATGTAGAGTTGTACTTAGTTGTACCTAATTTTTATTTGAGTGGTACTGAGTTGTACTTATGTGGTGCATGTGATTGGATGTTTCAGTTTGGTTTAGTTTTGTGTTAGCCTGTGTCTAAAGGTGTTGGTCTTGGCTAGGATTCCTTGTTACTATCTCCTAGCACAGGGGGTGGGCCTTTGGGTTCCACTTGGTTGGTTGGCATTCACCTAAATCCATTGGGTTCTTTCTTCTTGTTCATGTGGATGAGACTTCCAGTGGTGAGCTCGTTGGATTCGGTTTCAGTTCATGCTTTATTTCATTTCAGTTGTTCTTGTAATATTGTACCCCTTAGTTGTTATCAAGGTGGAAGTTGTAATTGTAATTATGTTTATTAGACTTACCTCACTTTGGGAATGAGAGATGTAATCATATTGTTTAATTTGGATAAATTGAATTGAAAGTTATCTCTTATGCTTGTCGTAATTTATCTTATTTGGAATGTATGTGTTTAATTTATTAAGTAAATAAATGGCATGGTTTAAGTTCATGTTTTTTTGAGGTTCTATATAACCTCTGTCTCGTAACCTTAGAGGTTGTTGGCATTAGTTAGAGAACTTGCTTATTAATTGTTCTTTTAAAAAAAAAAAAAAAAAAAAAACCTGTTTAAATAGATGTTTGCAACTTCCTCTAGCATTACATGGTAGGACGTTACATTTGATAATTTCATTCCTAGAAATGAATGGTCATAGCCACCAAAGATAAACAAGGTGAGAGAAATTCCAAGAAATTGACATAAAAATTATAAATTTTCTACAAATGTCAAAACCCATGATTGGGTAATGGGAAAGTTGGTGTTCCATATTTTTGTGTTTAAAAATATCCATAGTTTAAAACATAGCATGGCCCATAGAGGTTTTTGTTTTAGAATTTTAGAAGATAAAAAAATGTGAACTGAAAGATAATTTCTAGTGCATGGGATGTTGTCCAAGAAGGTCAATTCATGTAGGGGTCGAGCAAATACTTCGGTGTGGGGTTGTGAATTCATAATAAAAAATGTTGAATAACATTTCCAATGTATGCATTGGTTGGGCATGACATATGCACTCGTTGGGCATGGGCAGTTAAAGCAATAAACTACATTCTTTTTTAGCCGATATACCTCCTCCATAATATTGTCCATTCATATTTTTGGGGTAACCATTCGAAATTTTGGACAATTGAACTAGATAAAAAGGAAAAATGAATGCAAAAGAGGGGTTCACTAATTAGAGAAAAGAAGAGTTCCTTTTATTTGAAGTTCTATAATTTAAGTGAAAATACAAAGAAGTATGAAAAGGGGGGTATCAAGATAATATGCAAAGTTTTCGTGGTTATTTTATGGCTATAGTATTATTTTTACACAATGAGATTGTTGTCAATGAATACAATCTCTCTTCTTTTTTTTAATCAAAATTGGTAAGCCACTTATATTTTTATTTTTATTAATATATATTTACATATTGTTGGTTCAGGAGGACATACTGACGGGAAAGAACCAGCAACAAAACCCCCAATCATAGTCTGAGTAACTGTTTGTACAATTTGACATAAAGACCAGAGTGGTCATTTAGACTTACAAAAAACTAATTCCTTCCTGATACTACTAAACAAAATAACCGACTATGACACTACATTTGATCATTCCCATTTGATGCCCAAAATACCCTATCAAAATGTATAAACTATGTGTACCCCTATCCCTTTCCATTACACATATATCCCTTTTCATGGAGACTGCTAGACTGGAACAAGACCAGCATTAAAAAGATGCAGATTTGCTCCCAGCTCTTTGGAAGCCCTTAACCGAACATTCCTCTGTTTCCTGTGTGTAAAATATCCTCTCCAATAAAAGCTTTGACGCAATTTAAAACAGATTTACACTTAAATTTGAGTACCTTTTGCAACTCCTCCTTGTCAATGCAAGCAGAGAAAGGTTTATCCCATGATTTTACCTTAACAAGTACTCTGTAATTCCGAACTTTAAACTCTATTAATTCCATACTCCCGAAGCCTCCAGAATGGTAAACTCTGAGAAACAAGGACTGTATGAAGCAAATAAACAAGGAAAGCAGTTTATAACCATTTTCTCTTGTTTATTCACACGATGGAAACAATGGATAATACACCCAGTAAGGATAGCACGGGTGAAGGATATCCAAAGATATATTTCGATAATCAGCTTTTCAGATTATAATGCCAGCATTATACCATCCATGCCGCCAATAAAATGGCTTTGAAAACAATTCATTTCAAAAAAAGTAATGGAATACCATTGTAAACTACCAATTATTCAGGCAGAAAATATTAGCAATGTCGCTTGTGCTATTAATTTTGATATCTTCAAACCACGACATCCTTACTAGATACCCAATGCGCCACCTCATTTATACATTCTAACATAGTTTGCATAGTAATTCGAATGAGATGCCTTGACCGATTGTAAACATTCTTATCAAATGTGTATATAGGTACTGCAATTGCCTTAGTAAGAAACGACACCTGTAGCCACACATGCCATCGTATGGCTCGAATAAATGAATCAACACAAAATCCTGCAAGCTTATCACAAAGTCATTAGTAGTACCAAGATCATATAAGTGGTGATGCAATAACATGATGACCAATATGATGTAAGATGATCAAAAGATACATTTAAATAAGACCAATCTTGCTCTAATTTCGGATGCCTTGCATATCTTGAATAACTAGTTGAATCAGTTTTGGGAATGCCTTTATGTCTATAGGAACATTTGAGTCCTTTAGATCATTTTGTTCACTACCCATCACTACTAAATAATCAGCCACTTTATTACCTTCATGGTATGTATGTGTAATTATTGACCTTTCTAATTTATCAAATAAGAACCAAACTTTTTAAGCGCATAATGAAGATTTTAGTTTTGTATTCTCCTCATCCTAAGTGCATTAATGATAATTAGAGAATCCCCTTCAATATGCAGTTCTGAGAAGCCCCCTGAATAGCCAATTCCAAACCATGAAGTAATTCTTGTGCTTTAGCATAATTATTTGTAGCATTAGACAAGTGAAAATCATATGCTGCTAGCACTTCCCCTACCCCATTTCTAAAGCATACACCCGCACCTGAAATTCCTAGATTGCCTTTAGAGGCTGCATCGAAATTCAATTTCACAAAACCCTTTCGTGGAGGGAGCCAAATAATTGACGTTCTATTTACTTTTGCAATATCCTTTTTAAAAAGACTACCACCAAATGGCAGTTAAATGAATTTCCAATTTTTGAGAATTAAACTGTCCCAATTTGTAAATGAAGAATTTATAAACTTATCTCTTTGGACACAAGTATTGACAACAAATGAAATAGCTTTCTCTATTTTTAACATTAGCACTTCAATCGGTGTTTTTCTTTTTTTGAAAACCCTCATATTTTGTTCCCACAAAATATTCCAGATCACAAGAGAAGGAATGATAATCCATATGCATGCAAAAAAGAGGATCTAAATAAAACCGTCCAGGATTGGAATAGTTCCCATATTGTGTTTGGCAAAGGGAAAGAAATTTGAAGTCTTCTTTGGATAAAATTCCAACATCTATTAGCCACTACACATTGAACAAAAAAATGATCTACTGTTTTAGGTTTCAAATCACATAAGGGGCAATTGAAAGGATCAACAATTCTCAATTTAAGTAGACGATCACTTGTTAAAATTCTTTTCTGTAAAGTAATCCATGCAAAACTACCATCCTTTGGAAGGGCTTTATTATTCCAACAAAAAATATAAGCATGCTAAGGTTCGACTGAGTAGTTTGAGTTTGCTAATACTGCATAGCCATCCTTAACTTAATATGAGCCATCTTTCGATGTTGACCATATGATTCTATTAGATTTTGAAGATAAATAAACTATTATGTCTTTCACTATATTATTAAATAATGCTAGTTGTTGATTATTTAACAATGAATTTGGTGATGACTTCCAAATTACCTTTCCCGATATTTGATATGAGAACTGAACATAATCTAACAAATTTCCCCCCAGGCTTGGGACATAATTTCTTTTGTTTCATGCAAATCCTGGTTAAGGGCCAAAGGAGGTTTTCCTAACCATGAATCTTTCCAAAATTTGACACTTCTTCCATAATTTACTTCCTAAGAAGAATTCTCTATTATAAGATTTATGTTGATTATAATAAAGTTCCAAATTGTTGAACCCTTTGGAGGGCCAACCACCATAAAAATTCTAAGTGGATTGTCACTATCCAAGTATTTTTCTTACAAAATTTTCACCCATTTCACCTCTGGACATGTGTACATCTTCGATGCAATTTTTGCCCCAAAATCTTTATTTCTCCAATTGAGATTATGAACCCTTGCCCCACCGTTCTTTTTTCCTTTTGCCAAACCTTCTAAGGAAATTAATGGGATATTTTTCTTTTCATCAATATTGCCTTTCCATAAGAAGGTTCTTATTATCTTTTCAATTTTCAAAATAACAGAGGCGGGGGCTTTAAGAACTGATAAGAAATAATTAGGGATAGATGATAAAACTCATTTTATCAAAAGAATCCTGCCTGCTAATGATAACCATTTGGCTTTCCATGCAAGAATTATAGATTTTAATCTATCTATAAGATTATCACAATAAAAATATTTATTTGATCCTTTAAAAAGGGGATAACCTAATATGAACAAGACAGTTTTGCCTCTTGAAAGCCTAATATCCCAACAATTTTCCTTTTCAAAATTTTAGATGTGTTGAAAATATAAATTTTGGATTTGGATGCATTTATCTTTTGCCCAGAAGCTACTGGATATTTATCTAATACTTCCTCTACTTGTTGTGCTTCCTTTACTGAAGATTTATTAAACAATAAGGTATCATCCACAAAAATATTATGGGTTAATGAAATTGGAGAGTTTGGAACTTTTACACCTTGCCATTTATTTTGATTATGCCTAAATGTAATAAATTTTCTTAATGCCTTTGCCATAATTATGAATAGGAATGGTGAAAGAGGGTCACCTTGTTGAAATCCTTGGGTAGAACTAAAAAACCCCACTGAACTCCCATTTATTATTACAGATAATTTGGCCCCAGAAAGACATGACCTTACACATCTTCGCCATTGTGAAGAAAAACCAAATTTTAATAGTACCAAATTCAAGAGCTCCCAATTTACTTTATCATAAGCTTTCATCATATCTAGTTTAACAATAAATGTTGGAAGTCTTGATGTGGTTATTAAATGCAAGACTTTATGTGATATTACTGCCCCTTTTTGAGTCTCACTTCCATCTACAAAGCCTCCTTGTTTAGGAGAAACAATTTCAGGAATGAGGGATTGTAGTCTCAAATAGATTGCTTTTGTCAAAAAATTATATATAGTATTACACAAAGAAATGGGCCTGAATTTTGTAAATGATTTAGGCTTCTTGACTTTGTGAAGTATAGCTATGTTGGTGACATTAAACTTTTTTAACATAAACCCCATTCTTCTGGACTCTTCCAATGCCCATAACAGTTCAAACCTTATAAAGTCCCAAAATTTCTAGAAAATAAAGTTGTATAACCATCTGGGCCTGGATCTTTCTCTGATGGTAATGAGAAAACCACATCTTTTAACTCCTCTAAAGTAAAAGGCCTCATCAATTGGGCATTATCTTCATTGGAAATCAGATGAGGAATTATGGCAAGGAGGTCTTTTTCATCATTGATCTTATTGGAATTGAAATTTTGTGAAGCTGAAAAAGTTTTAAGAAGAACTTAATGCCTTCATTATTAATATCTTCTTCCTTTGATAGCCAATAACCTGTGGATATCTCCTAAATAGAGTTGATTTTATTAGCAACTTTCTTAATCTGAGCAGAAGCATGAAATAATTTTTTATTATGATCTCCTTCTCGTAACCACAACTCTCTAGATTTTTGTCTCCAATAAGACTCTTCCCGTGCACATAATTCTGCCCATTCTATCTGAAGAGATCATTGTTTTTAATATAAGTCTACATCTAGCCCATTTTTTATTATTCTTTCATGTGTGTCTGATAGATCTTTAAACACTAAAGCTTTCTGCTGAAATATATTCTTAAAAACATGTTTATTCCATGACTTTATTTTGATGCTTTATATGTACCATTTTTTTGTAAAATTGGAACGTTTTAGATCCCTCCTCATAAGGTGCATTCTCCCACCATTTCTCTAATAAATCTATAAATTGGGGATCACTAAACCACATGCTTTCAAATTTGAAAGAAGACTTACCTTTGAACTAGAAATACCTGATATAGATAAAGAAATTGTATAACGATCAGACTCGGGGTATTGAAAAATGACATAATTTAGCTTGTGTGAAGAGGTAAACCAATTGGAAGATACCAAAAATCTATCTAACCTCTCAACTATTTGAAAAAAAACTTTTCTTCTATTAGTCCAGGTAAATTTTCCAAATTCAGGATGAATATCTCTCAAAGCATTTGCTAGAATGAAATGACTAAAGTCAGCAATAACCCTAGCTGAAGGAATAATACCACCACTTTTTTCTTCCAGAGATGTTATTGCATTGAAATCTCCTGCAATAATAATTTTATCATTATGAATTGTATCAATATTTGAGGATATTTCATCCCATAAATTATTCTTGTCTATTGTGGAAGTATGTCTATACACATTTATAAGCCAAAAATGAAGATCAAATTTTGTAACTTCCACTAACTGCAAAGATGGTTGATTTTTATGAGGTTTAACTTGGACTAAATTGGGGTTCCATAACACTAATAACCCTTTGAAGCTCCTTGAGTAGGTGAATGTGAAGGTGCCCAATTTTTCCATTTAGATATTGAAGACTCAAACAAATCTTGTGCAACTTTCATTTCTTGAAGTAAAAATATATCTTCTCCACAAGCAACTATCAAGTGCTTGATGTGAGCACGCTTTTCAGGGGCATTAATTCCCTTGACATTCCATGATGTGATCTTGATTGGTCCCAATGAGAGCAACACACTCTCCTCGAGCGCTTATTTGACAAAGATTCCCGAATTGTCTTTTGTATCCCGGATTCAATTTGTTCTTGCATTTTGACAAAATTTGATTTTCTACCTCTCTTCCCAGGGGTTTTCTTCACCTGTGAATTTAAAGGGGTATGTGACAACATTGGCTCCTGAATTTCATTTTTCTTCAATAATACCAAAGCCTAAGAATTAACCTGAGAGGACTGAAGATCTGTTTCTTTAACACAAAGATCAACAAAAACTGATTTTAAAGCTTTTTGTTCAAATAAAGACATTTTATTAGACTCAAATAGCTTTCCAAAGTCTTCCCCCAAAAGTCCCTCTTCTATTGCTATTTCATCAAAAAGATTAGAGCCAACTGAAAACAATAACTTGTCAGCTAAGATTTGAAGCTCCATATGTGAGAGATGAGATGAGTTGATTATTTGAAGATGATTTTACTCTTGAACAGGTGAAGCCATTTTCATATTGACTATGTCCTTAGACGACCAAGATGTAAATTATTCTTTTGTGCCTTGAAACATTAGCTTCATAGCTAGCTCAGAAGCTTGATATTCTAAATATAACGTTTCCTGAGGGGAATATAAATTCAAAGAGAGGGTGGTGAAGACTTTCATTAAGTTCCACATGCTCTTTGGAATTGATTCATTTACTGTTGTAGCAACCTTTTTATGAGCTGAAGTGTGTACAATTGCTTGCACTTAAGAAATGTCCTCTGATCTTTTTCTTTTGTGAGGATAATGAACAGAATGAAAGAGATCATAATGATTAACATGTTTAGCTCTTTCTTCTTGTTCACATGTTTTTCCATTTATGCAATCATTTCTTCTTTTAGCATTTTTTAAATGAGAATTTCGGGAAGAAGAATTTAACAATGGACATCGATCTTGATGATGCCGCTATATATGGCAATTAAGACAAACATACTTAACAAATTTAAATAATATTCTCTGATACCATTTTCTAAATATAGAAGAAAGCAATATTTGCTGAGGAAATTTTTTATCTGCATCCACTAGAACGCATGTCCTAATAGGCTTTGAAGGGTTTTCAAAGAAATATTTATCATGCATGAGAAAAATTCCCATTTGATTGGGTATTAATTCAATTAACCTCAGTTCTTTGTATTCTAACGGAAGGGACGAAATCTGAAACCAGAAAGGCACGAATTTGAAAGATGCATAATCAAGTTTAAAATTTGGGAGCCAGGGTTGTATGCTCATGCCCACCCCTTTATAGGACCATGATTTTATTCTAAAAACAGAATCCCTATTTTTTTTACTATAAAAAATGACAGCAAAAATACCCTGATCAGAGTCCAAGTAGAAACCTGCTCTACACCTTCCCAATCCTCGTATACTAATTCCTTTAGTTCATGCAAAGAAGGGGTAAGATTCCAAAACTTAAAGATTATTGCCTTATTGCGGAGATCTTGGATCTGGGGTCGAAGCATGTCCTCTGAAAAAGAAATGTTGATAACATTATCTTCCTTTGCATGGAAAGGCTCCGAGTTCTGATGGGTGCCGGAGCTAACAACTGCTTCTATTTGTACTGGCTGCTAGGGATTCCATTGCTTCGTTGACCGATTTTTCTTAAAACCCTTTCTATTCTTTCTTTTTGACTGCTTCTTTTTTGCTGGCTTTTTCCACTGGACCTGCGGCTTATTACCATTTTTGACCCTTTGCTCCTATGACACCTCCAAAGGCTTAACCTATTGATTTTGACGGATGTGAGATTGTACATTTGCTTGTTGCCCCCTATTATTAACAACTGGTTCAGAAACCCTACGAGTAGACTGGAATCCATTTGGGTTAACTTGTGCCCAATTATTGCCATGAAATGACTTTGACCCATTATTTTGAATAGGTCGATTGTGAACATTTTTTTGCCCTTGTCCTCTATGATAAGAGGTAGTGGGCTCCTGTTTATCATGTCTTTCAGAATGATATTTACCCTTTTCAACATGCTCATAACATTTATCATTTTCGCGATGCAAGAGATGAGGGTTCTGGGAAATCTTTGGATTGAAGGAAGCCTCATTAATATGGGTCTATTTGCAAAAGATCGAAGATCTTCCTAAGCCTTTTTAAATAGACTTTCAAGATACGCAGACTTCTTCTCTGATTGTTTACCAACCCTTAAGTCCTCCGATTCCCGCAAAACACCTCTATCATCTTCATAGAGATCGAATGCTGGTTGCTTTCCACGGACAAGTCAGCTGGTATGGTAGGGTTTCCAGTTTCGTCATGAGAACCTATGACAACCAAGATTATTATTTCCTACAATATTTTTTCTTGCATGCTGCCATGGATAGTATGTGAACCCATGGCGAGGAGGGGGGCTGCTATCAGGACAGCCATTTCGATGCAGGTCCGTGTCATGCAGACTATTTTCCCTCTGTGAATTGGGAAAGTTGTGACCGTTAGGTCGCCATGCGCGAGCCATGATTTTTTGGTCACATCAATGAATACAATGTTTGAATTTAGTAATATTTAACTATTTTGGTGACTTATTTTATTTCATAATATCAATGTTGAACAACAACTTTATAGTTGTGACTGTGAATGTAAATTTTAATTACAATTTGAATTATAGATAGTGGATAACATTGATTCAAATTACTTGATGTTGGAATTGGTAGTCGCATAGGACCCATGATTCTTTTTTTCACCAATTTGGTACTAGAGTAAGTATAGCATTGTTTTGGAATAAGAACCCTAAGGATATTTTTGTCGGTGTGTGTGAGAACAATGAGACACAAAATAGTAGAACGTTATGAACATGGAACAAAGAGGACATGGTTGAAGAGGACCATAGAATGCAAAGCATGAGTTCATTAGTGAAAAGATAAGAGGCCTCAAATCTAGGATAGGATCAAGGTTGGAGGCAATAGAATTGATGCAATGAAGAGGATTCTTGGGGGTGGATGTCAATGAGGATGAAGCTAAAGAGGAAAAAACATAATCTGATGCAAAAGATAAGCATAGAGATGAGGCACAAGGTAGATGTTTGAAGGCAATGCCTAGGCTTTGTAGCATGCCTAGGTTAGACATGCAAGTATCCATGGTACTTTGAATCTGGAAGAGTTGTTGGATTGGATATCAAAATAAAATAAAATATATACAGAGTCAATTGAGGATCCAAAATGGGTAAATTATGCAGGCAAAAAGCTGAAAGGACAAACTTCCATGTAGTTAGAGAACATGCAATTTGAAAGACAATGAAGAGGTAAAGAGAAAATTAGAACATGGGAGAGGATGGTGAAAAAATTGAAGAAAAAAACTGTTCTTGTAAATTACCAACTTGATTCTTTTAAGAGGCTATAAAATTTGAAGCAAAGAGAGAAAAATATATTTGACTACACTAAGGAGTTTTATCAATTGATTATCTAGATTAGACATGTGGATGCTAATGTAGAAAATATATTAAGATATGTAAATGGCCTTCATACTTCTATTCAAGATCAAATGAGCATGCTTTGGGTGACTAGTATAGAAGAGGCATATAAATATACCTTAATGGAGAAAGAGGAACTTGCAAGAAAATAACAACAAAATTCTCATGGTAGAGGTAGATTTTTGAAAGGGAGGGAAAAACAACAATGATAGAGGTTACCAAACTAAACAAGATGAGGCAAGTGCATATCATGTAGTTGTACAAGACAATAATGGAAGGGGAGAATCTTCTAGAGGAAGAGGAGATTATTTTTGTGGTAGAGGATACTTTGGTAAAGGTAGATAAAGAGGTTTTCGAGGTACATGCTTTCATTGTGGAGAGCTAGGGCACAGGGCATTTCAATGCCCACAAATACAAAAAAAATAATGGCAAAGGGAAGGAAACTAGAATTCATGTATCACAGGCTGAAAATGAATGTATGGCTACACTAATTCATTGAGAAGGACCTACAGATGGAGAGTCTCTCATGATATGAAGAGCTTTGATAAATCCTAAGAAGGAGAAGTTGAAGCCAATGTGAAGAAGGAATTTATTTAGAACGTGATACAAAGTGGGTAGAAATTGTTGCAAAGTGATAGTGGACAGTGGTAGCATGGATAATATTGTATCCAAAGAGATGGTCAAAATTTTGAATTTGAAAAAATTGAAATATCCTAACTCATATCACGTTCCATAGTTGCAAAATTATCATAGTTTGACATTACATGAACAATATCTTGTGATTTTTCAATTTGGAAAATGTATGGATGAAGTAATGTGCAATATGATGCCAATGGATTCTTTCCAAATACTTTGGGAAGGCCTTAGAAATTTAATTGAAGATTTGTTCATGATGGGTGGATAGACACATACCGAATCAAGAAAGATGGCAAGGAATATACATTAACACCAATTCAAGAAAGGGGAGAAGAAGTTGAGTTTATCTCCAAGGTTTGTTATTTTTCAGTAAATAATTTTTAAAAGACTTGAAGGAAGGAGGATTTTTTTTTCCATTGTTTCAAATATTGCAGCAGTTGGGGCAATGAAAGAAAATGAAGAAATACCAATGGAAATTCAAAAAAAATTGGAATAATATTGAGACATAATGAGGAAGGAAGTACCTAATGATTTTCCACCAAAGAGGAGCCTAGGCTACTATATGGATTTGATTCCCACTGCAATCTTTGCAAATAAATTGTCACATAGAATGACACCTATGGAGAATGAAAAAACAAATAGGAAAGTGCAAGAGTTTTTGGATAAGGGGCTGATTAGAGAGAGTTTAGGTCCATATGTTGTTCCAGAAATGTTGACACCAAAGAAGAATGGTGAGTGATGTATGTGTACATACTCAAGAGCCATAAATAAGATAAGTATCAAGTACCAATTTTCCTTGCCATGAATGGATGATATGATGGATTGTTTAAGTGGAGTTACATATTTCACCAAAATTAATTTGAAGAGTAGGTACCATAAAATTGAAATAAGAGAAGGGGATGAATGGAAGACTACTTTCAAAGTAAAGGATGAACTGTATGAATGGATGGTGATGTCGTTTGGTTTAAGGAATGAGCCAAGTACCTTCATGAGGTTGATGAACGAAATGCTAAAACCATACATTAGTAAGTTTATCATAGTATATTTAGATGATTTTTTGATTATTTGAAAAACAAAAGAAGAGAATTTGCAACATCTTATGGTAGTTTTGCAAAGACTCACAAAACATAAATCATTAGTTAGTATGAAAAAGTTCAGCTTCATGAAATAGGGGCTAGTGTATTTGGGTTTTATTGTTTTCGATAGAGTTCTGAAAATAGATCTAGAAAAAGTAGAAGCACTTATAGATTAGACTTTGCTAAGAAGTATGTTTGAAGAAAGAAGATTCCATTTTTAAGAGAGCTTCTATAGGAAATTCATATGGAATTTTAGTGGGATTTGTGCTACTATCGTAGAAAATATGAAGGTATAAAAACAAATTTATGTGGACAGGAACAATTGAGCAAAGTTTCAAACTTTTGAAAGCTAAAGCAATGGAGCAACCCATGTTAGAACTCCCTAATTTTTGTAAAATATTCCAAGTTGATTGTGATGTAAGTGGAACATCGATTAGAGGATGTTTGAGTCAAGAGGGTAGACTAATAGCATATTTCAATGAGTAGATAAAATGAGGTAAAAAGAAAATATTTCATGTATGGTCAAGAGTTTTATGCCATTGTGCAAGCTCTTAAGAAGTGGAAACACTACTTTCTATCCAAGGAGTTTTTTTTTAATAATGAACATCATGCATTGAAACTCATAAATCACGAAGGCAATCTTAAGCAAAAGCATGTGAAGTGGGTTGAATTTCATCAGTATTATTCTTTTGTATTGAAACATAGAAGTGGTAAATCCAATAGATTAGTTGATCCATTAAGTTAGAGGCATTTTTTGTTGAATGAACTGAGAGGGAATGTTATTTCTTTTGATACTATGCATGAGTTATATGATGAGGATTCAGACTTTAAAGAGTCATTGACACCATGTAATAATCTCATGGAAAGGGATAATACTCCATGGATGGAGTGTTTTTTGAAATAAGGTTTGTTATTCAAGGGGAAGAGGTTGTGTAAACATCATGGTTCAATGAGGGAAAATTTCATAAGGGAGAAACATAATGGAGGTTTGAGTGGTCATTTTGGAGTGGACCAAACTTTAGCATAGCTAAATGAGAGTTATTATTACTCGAGTTGTTCGGTGTGTCAAGATACTAAAGGATTACGGAAAAGTACAATGTTCTATTAGCTATTATCGACACTGAAAAGACCATTGCAACATATAAGTATACATTTTGTTTTAGGGTTATTGCAAACACAAATATCGAATGATACTATTTTTGTTTTAGTGGATAGATTTTCTAAAATGGATCATTTTATCTCATGTCAAAAGTGCAGTGATGATTCCCACATAGCTACTTTATTTTTCAAGGAACTAGTTAGATTACATGGCTTTCTAAAGAGTATTATTTCAAACCGAGACACCAAGTTTTTTGGTCATTTTTGGCATACCTTGTGGAAGAAAATGGGGACATGATTGGGGTTTAGTTTAGCCTACCATCCACAAATTGATGTTAAAACCAAAGTTGTGAATAGAATCTTGGGAAATTTATTGAGTCACTTACTATGTGACAAACCAAATCAATGGGATTTGACATTGGCACGAGCAAAATTTTCTTACAATAACTCGATCAATCAAAGTGTGGGTAAGAGTTCATTCTATATTATGAATTATTATCAATGGATATAGACCAAAGGGGTGAGGATGAATGAGAGATAGTTCAGATTTGGGTAGAAAAAGTATTGTAGTGAAAGAATTTACTTAGTATATGCATGATTTGTACAAAGAAGTGAAGGAAAATTTGGAAAAGAGTGTCACCTAATACAAGGAGTATGTTGATATGTATCAAAAGGAGAAATTATTTTAGATGAAGAGTTGGTGATGGTGCACTTGAGAAAAGAGAGATTCCCACAAGGAACATACAATAAGTTGAAATTGAAGAAGATAGTCTCATGCAAGTTTTTATAAAAAAATTCATCAGTGCATATGAATTGGAACTTTCAGAAAGTATTCATATTTCCCTAATATTTAATGGTGTTGATTTGTATAAATATTATGAAGGAGAGGGAAGTGGACATCAGAATACAACTTCAAATTTTTAGGATGTTTATGAGTGAGTACAATAATTTTCGATGAATAAACCTGAAGAGGTGATGAAATTATTGATTCCCATGTCATTATTGTTACGAAGAAGACACAAGGGAATGAATATTAGGAATATTTGGTCTATTGAAAGAACCGAGCAGCTAATGAGGCTTCATGAGTTAGCACCGTAAATTTTGTGAAGTTTGGAATTATAGTTTCATGTTCATCAATCTGCTCATGAGTTTTTCACTCATGAAGCACTTTTCCTACTCGTCATGACTGATGTAGGAGCACATGAGAATAATTGAAATCTTACATTGCCCAAAAAATGATCAATTTTTATTTTATTTTTTCCTTTTTTATGTTTTTTTTAATTATTTCTGGTAGTGCAAGCAAAGCATTTGATGAAATCATTATTATTTTTGAACAAGTAATGTAATGATCTTGATATACACTCATATCTAAATTTCATTTAAAGCTCATTTTATTCCTTTTGTCAAAGATATGATTTATTTTATAATTGCATTCCTGGAAATGAATAGTCACAACCACCAAAGAGAGATAGGGTGAGATAAATTCTAGGAAATTGACATCAAAATTATAAATTTTCTTGAAATTTAAAAACCTACAATTAGGCAATGGGAATGTTGGAGTTCTATATTTTGGTGTTTAAATAATCCATAGTCTAAAATATAGCATGGGTCATAGAGATTTTTTTTTTTTTACTTTAAAAGACAAAAAATGTGAAGTGAGACAATTTCCAGCACATGGGATGTTAGAAGAAGGTCAATTTATTTATGGGGTGAGAAATTAGTTTGGAATGTGGTTTTGACTCAATAAAAAAAATGTAGAACATAGTTTCCAAAATTTGATCATGACATAAGCACTACTTGGGCATGGGCGGTTAAAGCAACAAAGTACATTCTATTTCAATTGATACACCTCCTCCATAATGGTGTTAATTCATATTTTTAGGGGAAACTTTCAACATTACTAACAATTGAACCAAATAAAAAGTAAAAACAAATACACAAGATGGGTTCACTAGTTAGAGAAAATAAGAGTTATTTTTCTTTGAAGGTCTACAATTTAAGTGAAAATATAGAGAAGTGTGAACAAGGGGGTAGAAATACAATATATAGAGGTGTTATGGTTGTTTTATGGTTATAGTAATTTAGTTGCACAATGGGATTGCTACAAATGAGTACACTGTTTGAATGCGATAATATTCAACTTTAACTATGAATTATTTTATTGCATAATACCAATGGTGAACAACTTGATAATTGTGAATTTGAATGTGAATTCGAATTAAAATTGGAATTATAGATAGTGGAGAATATTGATTTGAATTACTTGCTAATAGAATTGGAAGTCCCATAGGACCCATGATTTGTTTTTGTACCATACTCCACCTTGAAGTCTAGGAAAAAGGATATCTCTCCCCATATTTCCTATAAAAATAACTCAAGAAAAAATAAGATATGAAAATGGAAATAGATAACATTAGTAAGAATATGAACACACATGAAGGAAAAATAATAATGGAATAAAGAAACAAAATAAGTTCTACTTACCCTCTTTTTGAGGGGGATAAAGTGGTCACTAAGGAAAAACACCAAAATGCTCCCATGGGTGACCAAAGGACTTATAATATTGAGGAAAAGTATTTATAATGGTGACAAAAAATCATTGGAAACTATAAAAAATTTCTAAGGATTTTATAAAATAGAAAGGTCCACCCATAGAAGCATAAAAATTGTTAAATATTGGCCAAACTGAAAACTTTAATCCAAATTTAGTTGTGGAGGAGGAAGAATATTTAGCAATAACATGTTTTAACACCCTATACTTAGGTTTTCTAGTGGTTTTTCCATTTATAACCCAAATGGTTAAAAATGGTACTGGAAAGAATGAAAATAAGAAAGGAAACAAAAGGATAGGTTGAGGAACTTAGATTTAAGAGGTGAAAATAAGAATGCAAAATGAGGAAAAGAAGAAATAATTCCCAAATGTTTTGAAAGACTATATAAAAATTAAAAACTTCTAAACATCCCAAATACCACTAAATTATAATGAAAATATTAAGTTGGAATGTGAGGGGAATGGAATCCCCAAATAGAAATTATGAAGTGTAACCCTTTAGTAAGGATATACCTAGACTAGATGTTCTTTGTCTACAAGGAGTTAAAGTGATAGGTTTTGAAATGGAAAATATCTAAACTATTGTGTGGAAATACTCAAAAAAATTACTACCAAGTATGAGAAGGGAAAAGGTGGGTGTATTATTATGTTGAACTCTATGTGGGCTAAGTTTGTTACTGAATGGAGAAGATCTCTTTGCAAAAGATTGGTCTGAATAAAATTGGAGGTAGACTTTGAGATATATTGGATTCGTTCACTATATGTGTCCGATGATTATAGAGAAATATGTAGCCTCTAGCCTTGGATGGAAAAAATCTACCAAAAATATCGTATATCATATTAAGAGTCTTTAATAAGATATAATATAAACAATATAAGAGTGCAAGAAATGAACCTTTATGAAAAGGAAATGAGTTATTTTTCTAATCAAGACTTTAGATATCTTTGGACCTACATTACCCACTTGAACTAAAGAAGAATCAAAGTAAATATATTTGGTATACATGGTGTAATAATCAATTCTAGCATAAAATAATAGATTGCAGACTAGACAAGATTTAAGGAATAAAAACTACTTGTCCTTTGTCAAAGATGACAAGGGACAAAGGGTTTAAATCTACCCATATATAATATCTGACTGTTCCCCAATTGAAGAATTGGTGGGAATTAATGATTCAACTATAAAAAATACTATACATATACCCTCTATTTTCAAATTTATGGGCCTCTCCTACATGATGCAAATTTCCTTAAGGAAGTAAAGGTCATAACCTACCTCACCAAGGTCCTTTCCAAAGATTTATCTCCCATAAAATGATGGGAGGCATATGGGAAGGTCTAGATAAATCTACTTAATATTGTGGTTAAAGGGAAATCCTTAGATAGAAGACAACTAGAACTATATGACCATTAAATAATTATTATAGTGAAAAAATTGTTACAGTGAAATAAAGATGATTTGTAAACAAAAATTAAATTGGTCAAAAAAATCTCTTCTAAGGAAAGTGCAAAACTACATATTTCAAGGGGAAATAATCTATGCTAAGATGAACTAGCTTAGAGAAGGTGATAAAGGAATGAGATGTTTCTTTAACATAATTAGTGTCAAGAAAAGAAGGGAAAAAATTGGACGAATTAATATTGATGAGTCTCCTATTAACTTTAATAATTTGTTGCTAAAGGTTTTCCATTCCTTCTATAGTAACCACTTCTCATCAGAGGATAAGCATATGGCTAGAGAAGCAAGAATATTTTGTATAAAAATCATCTCACAAAAAATTGGGCACAAAGAGGGTCAGATTCTAAAGAGGAATCTAACAGTTGAAGATATAAACATAACTATAAGATCATTGAGGAATATGACAAACCATGTAGGAATGATGGCCTAATGATTGAGTTCTTTAAAGAGAATATAGGTTAGATAGATCAAGAACTAAATGAAGTTTATCAATATGCCTTCAAAAATAACTTTTTAGGTAAATTTATAAATAGGGGGATAAACAAATTACTCTTGAAATAAGGTGATAAAACTATGACAAATTTTTTGAGGTCCATGACTCTACTAAATATTTCATACAAAATTCTTAAAAAACCTCTTTCTAATAAACTAGTGGGTATTTTGAGAAATATTGTTGTATCATGTGAATTAGTGTAAATGAGTAAATAAAAAACACAATAAATGAAACATAATATATTAGGGAAATTGAAATAATAAGTAAATTGATAAAGTTATTCCTTAAAACTGTTCCATTGTTTCCTATCTCTAAGTATTCTTTGAATCATAATGGCTCAGAAATTTTACTTGCACTATGCCTTGCAGAATGACAACCTAGAGAATGGATGATGTAAAATACAATAATTCTAGTCCCTACATGATTTAAGGAGCTATGTGATATGGGTATGTGCAGGATCATGATGGGCCAAAAAGTGGCGATATATAAGTGATATGATGGCCCATGTGGCTGATGACTTTTTTTTTACCCAAAATTGATGAAAGAAAAAGGGGTTTTAAAGGATATTCTTAGCTTTCCACCAATATAAATTATGCTTTACTTTGAATTTAATAAATAATTATTAATCATTTTCTATTTGAGTTACGACTAAAGTCTTGATTGATAGGCTGATTGAAAAAAATCTATATCCTTCAAAGGGTATCACATTTTTTGAATCTGAAACATGCGTCACATTATATGCTTCACATACTATAAGATTAAAAAAATAATAATTGAATTTCATGAACTTTTGACCAAGTTAAGGTGGTTAGACGTACGGGTTTTTATTTATTTTTTAAGTTGTAATAAAAAAATCATAATTAATTATTTATTTGGAAAAAAATTACAAAAAGATATTTATCACATCAGGACATGAGTCTTCTACCTATATCTAGAATCTTCTAAAAAAATATTATCATTTTATTGTGGTTAGGGTGGTCAGACAGACACCTACTTCTTATTTTTTCCTTGAAATTTAAGTACTACTACATTGAAATTTCAAAATTTCATCAAATAGATTTTAAAAAAATAAAAATAAACCTAGTAGTTTAGAAACTAAATTCAATTTGCAACAGATTCTATTTTTACATATTTTTGAAATAATATAGTTAACTAATTCAAATTTTTATGTCAAGTTGCCTAACTCTGATTTTTTTGAGTTTTATTGCCACTTAAGGGCCTATTTTTTCCATGATGATCCTGCACATGCCCATATGTTATAAATTATAATGGTGGTATGACAATGGATATGATACTAAATAATATAGATGGAAATGTTGTATAAAAACTAGTATGATAATGGAGATGCAACTAATAAACTAAGCCATGATTCTAAATTAATATGCTTCTACTATGCTAAATGCTAAGATGCTCTAATGATGTTAAATGCTCTTAAATGCTCAAAGATGTGATATGAAATGCTGGAGAATGATGATGGATTTATAGGATTTCCAAGGCATATTGTGATGTGGCAAGATTCAATGGTCTATATTTAAGCTAGAAAGATGAACGGTGGAGGATGAAGAAGTTAGAGGGAATCATAGAGATGGTTCCCTTTAGAAGAGCACTTTGCCAAGTGTTGAAGAGAATAAATGAGATGGAGGAGCCAAGTGTCCAAGGTTTATTTCAAATTTGTTGAGGATAATTCCATTTAAAAATTAGAGATTTTTAAATTCCCGAGACACTTGATGAGGTGGATGATGAGGTGGAAGGAGGTTAGAGAGTTATGTAGAAATGTGACAAAATTGAATTTAGAAATTCAAATTTATTGAAAGGGAATTAGTGAAATAATATAAATTAGTTAGATTTTTTTATTTAATTAAATCATGAAGAAAATGATTTTAGAAAGAATTTAATAAAGTGAACTATATAAATACAATTTTCAATTTATTTATAAGTGGATGAATTAAGAGGGTTTATTAGTTAAATACCTTGTATTTAATTAATCGATTATCTTGACCGATTTTAGTTGTATACATTTTGCCCTTCTTTGAAGTGATGTGTTTACACATTGCGTCAAAGAAAAAAAAAATTGTTGCTAGTACCGAAAAAAAATTCAATGCCTAGGTGATGATGGATATATACGCCCTCGGGAGATAAATCGATGAATTTTTGAATGATTTTTGAACGATTTGATGTTGATTTCAAATTTTCTGTGATGCAGAAATGATTTCTCCCAAAACATGATATTGAATCTTCCAGGTGATGAGTTTGTTAATTAAACCCCTTTGAAAAATAAAATAAATCAATCCCATAAAAATCCCACTTAATCACCCTTTAAAAGGTAAAAATAGGTGAAATGAAGTTCATTTGTGCATTTTGATTTTGAATATTTGAGAGAGTGAGTGATTTTGAGCAACTTAGAACAAGATGGTGATTTTGATCTAGACTCATCGATTCGAGTACATGCGACATCACAACCGTCGACAACATATGGACCTCCGATATGTACCTCAAAAAATCTCCTTGTAAATTGTACATTTAATTTTTCCCTCATTTTTTAATGTTTCAAACCTGCGTTTTACGTTCTAGCGCATAGGGAACCCGATGTAGTGCATTGGTAGACTGTAGTTGTGCATCTTTAAGTTTAGTGCATAGGGTTAATGTTGTAGCACATCAAGACTTTTAGCACATTGATTGCATGAAATAGCACATCTGGTCACTATAGTAGCACATATAGTGGTGTAGTGCATTTAGTTAAGATTTTAACACATTCGATTAAAAGTTTAGCGCATAGGATGATTTGGCACATAGACACAGTGAAATGGCGCATTGATGAAATTAAATGGTGCATTCATATATTTAGCACTTAGATAGACTATTTTAGTGCATCCATGCCAGATTGATGCACTTTAGACAAAACTCCTTGATTTTGGTGATTTTTGATCGCATCAACCTTAAATTTGATGTTGTTCAATGATGTTGATAGATTAGATGATGATTGATCTCATAATAGGTGAGATTCAATGTTAGGATGATGATAATTAACCTCATGATATGTGACGATCAAATATAGGATAATAATGATTAACCTCATGATAGGTGAGGATCAATGATAAACATTCACGAGATGTAATCAAAATATCATGCGAGTTAACTAGATTGATAGGTTGACTAATGTTTGATTGATTCATTGCTGATTTTTGATATATTATGATGATAGGAACCTTCGTCTATCCTGATGTCACAGGAGCATCTCTTGAGGACCGAGGATTTGATTCCACATTTAGATCAGGTTGATCTAAATGTGATTGGATTCAATGTGTGTTGAAATTTTTACTAGATATGTCCAAGGTTAAGATTAACTGGGGAATCTTGATAGCCTTGGCAGAGAGGTGGCACAATGAGCACAACACCTTTCACTTACACACTTGTGAGATGACTGACACCACAAGATGTATATTGGATTCCGAGCATTCCTGTTGTTGGTGATTTAGTTGTATATGATTTCAATGAGCAGGGAGGGACCGATGCCTTGAGGAGAGTCTTCGAGGATGATTAGATTTGTGGTTATGAGATCCCATGATGGGATATGGTTGATGCCTATGCCACATTGGCATGTGTTTTGGTTGGATTTATTGGAGGATTCCTATGTCCCAACTGTAGGTCAAAGGGACTCTAAGTTGGATGGGGTCGGTCACTAGAGAGTATGATTACATAGTAGACTTGATATGCATGGGGATCCTACATGCTCACTCATTTGTGCCATGATCTTACCTAGGTGGTCTACCTTAGAGCATCTAGTTTATCAGCTAGAGTTACATTATTATAGATATGGGAATGGGAGCATATAGCTAACACAAGACAAGTTGTAGAGAGACATAGGACAACTAGGAGACCTTATGTTCATGGATACATAGGTCTAGCTATCTAGTATAAGCTAGGCCAACTTTAGTACTGGTGGAGAGTTCTTGATGATTTGCATACCATGGCATGCAGGCCCTATCTTGACTGTGAGCATTTTCCAGAGAATGATACTAAGATTCCTTATGTGTGGATAGCTAGATATTTGATCAGGAGGACACCATTTATCATTGAGAGATTCCTTCTAGGGAGAGTACATCAAAAGTATGGAAAGGTACAGGGAATGCCCTAGGGAGTGACTCATTATACACAAAGAGGACATGATATTCTAGAGTGGTGACCTATGTTATCTTACAATGCTTCTTGTTAGGAGTACTATGGATTACATCTAGTGATTTGGGAGTATCGTCCTAAGATCATAGTGGTTGTCTTCTCAAAGAAATATGCTCAGTATTTATTTACCCATCCTTTTCCATGGATATCGAGCCCAGATTAGCCCATGATTTTATTAGATGATGATGAGAGGACACAACCACATGCACCTAAGAGGAGGAGAGATGAGGGAGATGATTATGAGGAGGAGGGAGAGAGTAGTGATGGTGGAGATGGTGATGGTGGAGATGGTGGTGTAGATGGAGATGCAGGTGGAGATGGAGGTGGAGATGGTTGTGGCAGGGGTAGTGGTAGAGGTAGGAAAGAGTATCATTCCATGTGAGAGACTTCATGGTGCCTCTGAGGAGGATATCTCTAGTGGTTGCAACACAGCAACGTGTGCAAATTGGGTTACCCTCACAGCACCAACATACATAGATAGTTGCTTTATAGGTTTGGGTGATCCCACAAAGCTGGTTTACAATTTTTGGGAGATTTTGATTTTTGCTGAAATCACATATTTTTATAAAGTGTAATGATTTAAGCTTTTAAAAGTTCCATTTTAAGGATTCCAATTTAAGAGGGTTTGATCAAACCACCTTAGATCAAACCCCCTTGGATAGAACCCCCCTATTTTTAAACCATACCTACAACAGAGTCTCCTTTACACCTATCAAAATGTTGATAAAAAATCACTTTTGATTTACCTTTTGGGTGATCAAATGAATTCATTCAGAATTTATTTCAAATGATCATGATAGTCCTCAGACCGAGCTATCCAATGAATATAATTTCAATATATTTTGGTTTTATTATGTATGTATTTTTTTAGATTTATTAAACATAGGATTTTCACCAAAAATCAAGCTCTTTGTTCTGCACATGGGAAAAATAGCAGATTATCAAAATAAAATTTTGAAAGATATGTTCATGCTAGGTATTGATGTCCTTGATCCGTTTAAAAAAAAAATTGAAGGTCGATACATAGAGAAAAAATTATGTTGTTTATGGTCCACCTATGTTTGAATTGTAATTGGTTTGACTTTGAAACTTCATTAAGGAAAAAATATTCAATAAAACACTATAAAACCAAATGAAAGTGCTAGATATTGTAGTTATAAATCTAAATTAAAAAAAAAAGAATTTTATCCTTCATACAAAAAAATTTATGTTTTATACGGTGAGAGTCACTCCTTAAAAATGTTGTTTTTAAAAAAAAACTAGTTTTCAAAGGAGACGGAAAAATAAGTGGAATTTGATTCTAAAACAAATGAAAAAAATATTTTTAGAATCTATAGAGAAAACATAAAAAATAACTAGTTTTCATCATCTTCAAATTCTTCACGGTTTAGCCGCTATAGGAGCCCGAAATGGAAGAGTTAGTTAAAATAATTAGTTCAGTGTCCAATTTGTCCAAAAATTATAAACCGGTATTGTGGGACCACCCGTTTAGGTTCAGACGCTACAGGGTTAGCTAGTGCAAGTATAGGAATTGTTGGCATAGACATAGGGACAAATAGCCACCTTGATGGTAGAGCAAGATGCAACGAGATAGTGGGGTGAGCAGGCAGAGGCCTTGGTCAACAGGATGCAGAGTGGCAGAGGGTACCAACATAGGTGATATGCTTAGAGAGGTCAAATAGGTCAGTAGAGAGGTCGAGTATTACAAAATCAAATATCACATGGTTGTTCTTGCAGAGTAGAGAGTTAGCTATGCACAGTCTTGATCAGGCAGGAGTTAGTCTCATACTACCAGCATGGGTGTGATGCAACCACCGTACATAGATCCATCAGGTGTAGGTACATCAAGTGGTTTAGCAGGAGGCTCCGAGAGGCCAACAACATCTAGGGGGAGAACCTCATAGCTTTGATGTGCACCTTTGATATATTTGAGACATTTGTATACACTGATTTAGAGACTTGATGATTCACTACCATTTTTGATGATGTATTTCTCTACATATTTGGGTATCCTTGTATACTTTGACATTATTATTTATATATTTATATATGATATTCAATGATGACTAGTAATCTACATGTGTTTATATGATGTTTATGATGGATGAATTTAATTTCTATGTTATTGGTTGCTTATTTAATGTTTATATGTTGCTTATATGATTATGTATGGATGCAATGATGATATGATAATTCATAAATTATGATTATAAATATATTATGGGTGATGTTTTATATGAAATATGAGATGGATACAAATGGAATGTGATACAATTTATTTTTGTGTTTTCCTAATGCAAATATATGATTTTTCTATACTATATGAGATGAATTTAATTATGCAAATGTGATGCAATGCACTTCTTCTTCTATTTTCTAATGCAAATATTGTGATGTAATGTACAAATAGATTGTCCATATGCAAATGATTATGCAACTACATGAGAATGATATGTTTTTGTTAATGTCAAGTATACTCAATCCATTTAATGGTAGAGATAACATTGTTTGAAAATTGTTCCATCCTTGGAAAATCCTAAAATATAGATGCAAAGCTAATATGGATGCAATCTAATCTACAATTTAGATCTAAATATGCAAGGTTGTCACTCTATTAGCTGGTTTTTTGTGCTTTTATCATCATTGAGCCTTCAAAATGTTGAAAGTGAGTACAAGCATCACTAGTATAATTTGGACCATGATGACCTGAGTACTACTTCCATGATTTTTAATATTGCAAGTTAACACAAGCATTGAGGCATAATTGAACTAAGATGACTTGAGCATTCATCATGTAAACAGATAAGAGTTAATTGTTTTCCTATGAAAATTAAAAATGTCATCAATGATACCTTGTAGAGCATGTCCCACTAAATTTTTCACAATTGTAATGATCAACTCACAGATAGCAGACAAAGAAAATATCATTCTCTTTCCTAGCTTCTCTAGTTCAAGACATCCTTGAGTTTCTCTAGAGAAATGATAAAGACAATCAACATATAACAATTGAACATAATGTGCTAAAGTGATCAAACCATGATTTCATGATAATCATCCATTGAGATTTGATTTTTTTCTCTTGATGTTGATTTGGATGGTTGATTGTCTTATTAATTGTGATTTATGTTCGGTTTGATATTTTTGTGATTGTAGTTTTCATTGGGTTGTCTTTATATTATTTTCCTTTTGTTTTGAGCTCAGAGCAGGTTCCCCCTAGTGAGTTCAGTATTATTCCCCCAAGCTAGGGTAAGACACGATGTGATGCTAAGATACGTACATGAGTTTCTTGGATGAAAGCAAAAGGATGACGAAAGTGAATGGTCAACACATGCTCAAATAGATGGAAAAAATAATCTATCACAAATAGCGCCTATTGCCAAGTTTTCAATATTTATTTTTATTGCACTTTTTTATATTTTATGATTTTTTTGACTTTTTTATCAATTTTTGACTTTTTTGTATTTTTTCCTTTTCCAATTTTTTGTTTTTGTTGTCACCAATACGCCTCTTTGCTAGGTTTTCACCAAAGTAACCATTTTTTTAGGACATTTTTTTATTTTTTTGTATTTCTCTTAGGAATTTTAACATGAACTTGGATGATTTACGTATAGAACTTCTTGAGATGTAGACTGTTGATATGCTCATCAAACAAATCTCCTTTAGGAAAAGCTAGTTGATATGCTCTAGATCCAAAGACTGACACAATGACAAAGGGATCTAGTGAGTTTGGTTCAAATTTTCCTTATTTCTCTCTATCTTGTTGATTACGGGGATTTTCCTTTAGTACCAAATCATCAACTTGAAAGGTTTTGGGTTTTACTCTATGATTATAACTTTTGGACATCCTTTGTTGATAGGATTTGAGGTGATCTACCGCTAGTTCTAACTCTTGTAACCTATACACCCAATAATCTTCATGTGAAATGATCCCCTTTAGTGGCACATAGAGTGATGGTATCTCAACTTCAATATGTGAAATGGCTTATGATCAATAGACGAGAGCATATGGTGTGGCTCCTATCAATGTGCTAATACTGGTATAGTATGCCCATAAATTAGGATTTAATTGAACGTTCCAGTCAAGTCCAACATGATTGATGGTTTTATTTAAGATCTTCAGGATGGTTTTGTTTGAGGCCTCTACTTGGCCATTTCCTTAAGGGTAGTATGGTGTAGAAAACTAATGTTGGATATGAAATTCAAAAAGTTCTTGGGCTTCCTGGTTCTTGAAAGGTTTACCATTATTAGTCACAATAGACTAAGGAATGCCATACCGGCAGATGATGTAATTTAGGATGAAGGATGAGATCTGTTTTCTAGTGATGGTAGTTAAAGGAACAACTTCAATCCACTTCGTGAAGTACTCGGTGGTTGTGATGATGAATTTATGTTAATTTGAGGAAGGTGGGTGAGTTTCACCTACAACATCTAGTCCCCACTAACAAAAGGGCCATGTTGATGCAAATGGTTGTATCTCTTGGGTTGGTGCATGTATTAGGTTTCCATGGATTTGAGATTTTTGGCACTTCTTGACAAATTGAAAAGATTCCTTCTCCATATTTGACCAGTAATACCCCAAACATAGGAGTTTCTTAGTGAGAGTTAGTCCACTTGAATGAGTTCCACAAATACTATCATGAACTTCATGTAAGGTCATTTCAGATTCGTTATGTTCTAGACACTGAAGGAGAGTTCCATTAAGACCTGGTCGGTAGAGTACATCTACTATCAGGGTGTGTCAAGCAACTTGGTGAATAAAGTTACGGTTCTAGTTTCAGGATAGATTGGGTGGAAGGGTATTATCTCTTAAATAATTATAGATCTTCCCATAAATCGAGGACTCGACATCAACTAGATAGAAAATGACTTGGGATTCAAGGTTTTCGTAAGAAGGGGTAAATAGCTATTCGACAATGAACTCATTATGACTTTGTTTTTCAGGTATCTATAACAAATAAATAATAGTGGCCATGGCATCGTCAAATTTTTTATCTGCTCTTGGGATCTGCTCAAATTTGATTTCAACAAATTTTTTTTGAAATCATCCACCATTCTCTTATAGGGCATCAACTTGTTATCCTTTGTCCGATAATCATCGTTCACCTAGTTTATGACTAATTGAGAATATCCATAGACATGCAACTTTGTGATCTTCCATTCGACTGCCACCTTGATCCTAATGATGAGTGTTTCATATTCAACCATGTTATTTGTGTAAGGAAACAAGAGCCTATAATATTTCAAGATGGTATGTCCTTGAGGTGTGACAAACAGGATTCCAACACCTGACTTGTGTTGGGTGTAAGACCCATCAAAATATAACATCCACTGTTGTGAGGATATGGTAAGAAATTACGTGTCAAGAAACTCAATGCTCATTGGATGATTATCTTATAGTGGTGCTTCAGCTAACTAATCAAATATCACCTATCCTTTGATGGCTCTTCGGTCTACATATTGGATGCCAAACTGGCTCAAAATCAATACCCACTTGGCTAGTCTTCCTATTAGGGAAGCTTTACTGAGTAAATACTTTAATCGGTCAATATTAGCTATGAGTTTGACTATATGAGTTAGCATGTAATGCCATAGCTGTTGAGTAGAAAATACTACTGCCAGACAAGCTTTTTTGATGGTGTAGTTGATTTCATAGACGTTCAATATTTTTCTGATATAATAAATAACCCTTTCTTTTCTCATAGAATCTTAATGTGCTAATAGAGCGCCCAAATATATTTTAGTTGTTGCTATGCAGAGTAATAATGGTTTTCCTTCTGTAGGTGGCACCAGTATGGGAGGAGATATAAAATACTATTTTAGTTGATTAAAGGCTACTTCACAATTTTATGTAGCAAATCATTAAAGGGATGAGTTTTATCTGCTAGTTGTGCAATAAACCTCCTAATATATTGGAAACGTCCCTGTAGAGGTCTTAGTTGGTTGGTAATATTTGGTGGTGGCATTTCCATAATAGCTTTGATTTTGGCAGGATCTACTTCGATGGCCTTTTTTGAGACTATGTACCCCAATAGTTTTATTGATGTCACACCAAACACACACTTCTTTAGGTTTAACCTTACATTGAATTCCTCCAACCAAGTGAAGATTTTTCTAGGATTTCTAGGTGTCCCGCTTTGGTGAATGATTTAGCCAACAAGTCATCTACATAGTCCTCCATAAAGGTATGCATCATGTCATGAAAGATGGTGGTCATTGCTTGCTGATATGTTGCTCCTCTGTTCCTCAATTTAAAAGCCATGTAATTCCAACAGAATGTGCCCCATGGGCATGTGAAGGTTGTTTTATCTTGACCCTCAGGTGAAATTTTTATTTGGTTATATCCTAAAAAACCATCCATAAGTGACAACATGGCATGTCCACTTGTTAGGTCCATGATGATGTCTATGTTGGGTAGAGGAAAATCATCCTTCAGACAAACTTTATTAAGATATTTGAAATATATAAAAAATTGGATATTATTGTTAGGTTTTGAAACTGGTACAATATTGGAGATCCACTTGACATAATCAATTGGTCGGATGAACCCTACATCCAATAGCTTCTTCAATTCTTCTTTCACCAAAAGGAAAAAATGTGGATGCATTTTTCCTTAACTTTTGCTTCACTGGTTCTACTGCTAGTGGTAAGGATAAATGATGCATGATTAAATTTGGATTTATCCTTGGCATGTTCACATAGGACCAAGTGAAGTTGATTTATTTCTCTCCAAATAATTTGGTGAACCTTGGTTTTTCTTGTTCTGTGAGGGATGCTGCTAAATGTAGAGTGTTCACTATTTCTACTATGCCAATGTTGATGGATTGGGTGGGCTCAACCAATACTTTTGATCTCTCTTGAAATTGTTCAAGAAGAGTTTCAAATATCCCATCCTTCCATGCCTTAGAGAGGTTTTCATCATTGGATGCACTCTTTATTTTAACTTTTTCTTCATCTTATACTGCCATAGAATTGTCTTCACCATTGGATCATTTTTTTGTATTTATTTTGTAGCTGGGAGATTTGGCACCCTCTTGGCTTGAAGCTTCGTTATGAGATTCGATGGTGAAACATGTTTCAGGGTTATTAGAGAAAAGTAAGTTTTCAATTGCATCATCATTTTTAGATATAGGGACGTTGATAGGCTCGGTTTGCTCCCAATCAATGACTTCAGGATGTACTAATGGTAAAGAGTCATCAGATTGATTTGAGTTAAAGGCGGTAAGTGTTAGGATAGAAAAATTGTCAAGGTTTTTGATAGAAATTTTGAGGTCTGTGAGGTTACTCTCCTCCAAATTGTGTATCTCACTCAATGTTTTTATGTCCTTACTTAAGCCATTCATATGTTTTGATCCAAATTCAAGAGGTCTAGAACTCAAGATTTATCCCTATGTCCATATGGGTGCATACTTTTGTATCACATAAATTCCCTTGTCATGACAAGACTCCTTAGATAAATAATCCCACTCATATTCATTTGAGTTAGTTTCATAGTCATTACTAGCTTGTAGTTGTAGGATTCGTTCAACAACCTTCTCCCTTATGTCTTCCTTTGTTTCTTCTTTGTAGCCTAGACCTGTCTTGTCTTTTGCATGGAGTGTGAAAGGCAAGATTGGTTCTACAATGCCTTCTTTTCTTTTGTTGATAGGTCTGTGTCCTTAATACCCCATCTTATCTAATATTCATTTCCCTTTACCATATTGTTTTATTTGAACATTAGAAGTTGATGCTTGTGATTGTTCTTTGTCTTTGTACAACCAATTTAAAATTTCTTTATCCTCAAATTCATTAGCTTGACTACTTTCTTTTATAAACATACCATCAACGAGTGTGATTGGTTGTTAAGATGTTTGTCTTGATGTTGATGGTTGCCCATAGGATCTTTGTGAAGGTACTAACTATGAAATACACAATGATTTATAAAATGAGTATTCCCCCATGCCTTTGTCTTTTAACTGGATATTTTCCACCTAGTTTGATAGGGAATTTAGCTGGCTTTCTTGATTTGAGGGAGTAGGATTATCAGTTTCATTATCTTTTGACAGAACCTTCTCTTCAAGCTAATTTGATGAGGAATTTTCTTGAATTTCATTACCTAATGAAGTAAAACCATTGATACCATTATCCTTCAATTGATCCTTTTTCTCCAGCAACTTTTTTTCGAATAATTTACTTGTCTTTCATTGTTGGGTGAAATAGAAGTGTTAGCCTCTCTGTTATGGGGCACAAAAGAATCTTGAACTTCTTTGAGCATGTTGTAGTTTTGAGGGTTGTTAGAATTAGTTGAAAGGAAATTTCAAGTATTGGTGATATGTTGATGGCACTAATTTCATCTTGTGAATCCAAGTACATCCCAAGAGTATGTTATATGTCAAATCCTTTTCTAACACCTAACAAACTATATCTTTAACAATTGGCCCCACTTGAATTGGTAACATAATTAGTCCATGGGATGACCTCTCTTCATCATCATAGGGTTTGATAGTTATTTTTCTTCTAGCATCAAGTGCATTTTTAGAATATCCAAGTGCACAAACGAGTTTTAAAGTACAAATGTTTAAACCAGCTCCTCCATCTATTATAACACGTTTAACCTAGTTTTGTGAATTAGAACCTCAATGTGGAGGGCATCATTGTTGTGGTGGGTAAGTGATATGTCATCATCTTCAGAGAATGATAGGAAATTAGGTTTGCTAAAGTGTCGCACCATAGCTGGAACTAAAAAAGTTCCAAGTTATTCGATACTGTGGTGGCTATGAGAGCTTGTTCTAGAATTTTTTTGTGACCTAGTGAAATATTCAGCAGTTCCAATATTGATATTTGACCTGGGATTTTCTGCAACTCACCCAACTATGTTGTATTGAGTTATGGGGGCAGCGGATGTTTTGGATGTATCTCCTTTTAATATTACTTTGGCCTTCCCTCTTGTGGTCACATGAATTGGCTGATGGTATTTCTTTTCTCTGATTTTGATGACATTAACTTGATTATGAGTTGCAACAACATTGGTGATCAAATTTAATTGTATGATGTCATTGATTTGAATTGATTTCATGTTAGTTTAATGAAGATGAGTTTTAGCTATAACAATGCTCTATGCATGGTCAATTGTGATGTCATTAACTTGATTCTCAGCTGCAATAGTTTCTTTTTGGCCCTTGATTTCAATATACTTGGTTTGATCTTCAACTACTTCAATATGGAGAATGGTGGAATCACAAATATAGTTTACATTTTTCCCTTTAGTGTTTGATGAAGAGGATTCCCCCTTTTCATAATTTGGCAAAGGATTCTAACAATCAAATCTTGTACCAGATGCTTTAGTTGCATGCAATCATTTGTCTTGTGTCCTTTCTTTCTATGAAAGTTGCAATAATGTGCATCATTACACCATATTTTTTTTTACTCTTGGTTCCCAATCTCTTGCTTCTGGTAATGTTATAACCTTGGCTGCAAGAAGCTCCTTTAAGGCTGATTCGAGTGACTGTCCCAAAGGTGTTGACCTTCTTCGATTTGAGGATGATTGATATGGTGGTGGTTTAGATTCAACATTCTTTGGATTGTTGATTTTATTGGGGTTTTGGTGGTTGTTTGATTTATGGTTGGATTATTGTTTTGATTGGTCCTGGTAGTAGCTATTGCCAAGTTAAACATCAGTTTTGTGTTTTGTGTTTCAATTGAAGCATCATTATGACCAATGATGAGGGAAAAATGTGTCATCCTTTTACTTTTTATTTGTGTCAAACCTTTTCAACTTTCCTAGTGTCTCCTGTCATTCCTGTCACTTTTTCTTAATGAAGAAAAGGTATTCTATGAAATAGAAGAAAAGGTTAAAACTAGTGAAAATACCAATTTTGCTAATTGTTGTTAACTGTACTTATGATTCTGGTGACAACAAGTGTTTAATGGTTGACAGTGCACATGAAGGATATTGGTGGAAGGATAACTGAATTGCTGAAGTTATATTGTCATTTTTCTGTTACTCATCAAAGATTAGTCATTCTATTTTAGGTTGTTATACTGTTCTTGGAAAAAATTCAAAATACTTTAAAACTATTTTGATTATCTTGTAGAGGTTGTTGGCTAAAAGCCACTAGCAACCAAAAAAATTTATCGATTACATCTAAAAGACTGTTAGACATATAGGTAGCTTCAATATGTATATATACACATGTACACTGAAACTAGATATCAATATACATAATTAAAAGCATAACCGTGGTGATTTTCTATATAATCTATCTATGTTGTTTGGATGAATGGAAATGATAGTACAATAATTTTTTGAATGTGAGTTTTATCATCCAACGATCGGCGAAGGCAACGCCCACTTCCTCAGTTGATTGGTGATTATTGCATTAAGATTATGTGTGTGGTAATGTATCCTTTGAATTTATAAGTTGTTTAATTATTTCATTACTGTATTGTTGTCTAAATATTCTATTGTGTGATTCATTTCCACGAAGGTATTAATCAGTATCGAGTTGTCAAATTCTTACCAATACAATTTGTATTCATTCAATAGTTGTTTGCTGGTATATGCAGATCATTAAGTATAAGAGCAGTTTGAATAATTTAATGGGATTGTTCTGAATTTTCATTAAGTAGTATTGGAGGTTTGTTTTCAGTAGTTCAACTTTAACTTTATGAAACGTTACTTTCAGATATATTTCTATTTTGTTACTTTACTAGTCTTGTGTGAAGTGCCAGTAATCTATTTCTGTGCAGAACAATTTCTTCACATGTTCCTCTCACACTTGTGATAGGAAGTCTATTAATCTGAATTCTACCCATAAGTAAATTATATTAGGTTGCATCCATCAGCCCTTGGTTTGTTAATTGCAGCTCTTCGACATATTGCCACAACACAGTTCAAAAGCCTATGTTCCCAAATGACACTTTAGGATGAACTGAGGAAGCTATTCCCAAAAAAGTACATCAAACCCAATTTAAAGAGTAATTCATAAACCACGGTTTTATCCAATTATTTTGGAGCCATTGTTGGGGAACGGTGTTAAAGACTTGCATTTCTAGTGAACCAAGTTAGGAGCATTGCACTAAGGAGAAAATCTATGCAATAGTCAACCTCGTTTACATAATTACCCTTGGTTTTCTTTGTCATAGCTCATTTAGGTGCATGAATCATAATAGGGACAATCAAGGAAGATTTATTCAAAAAAAAAGGGAAGTAGTTCACAACCCGAAAAATCCAAAAAGAAATTAGCACCATCCATTGAGAGCCCACAACATGAAGAATTTCAAGATAAGTCCAAGTCACCCATTGAGACAAGTACCTTGACTCAAGAGAAACCAAAAATTAAGTTGCCATCACTAGAATTGCCTGAACCTGATCTTGAGAAATGTTCTATTGAGACCACCATTATCCAGACACCTGCAAATACCCAACCAAGATCTTCCAATATATTACACAAAAAATTTGAACAAATTTTCCAAAAATCTTAAGAGGATCAATTTGCTCCATTTTCGAAGAAAGCCACAAGCCATTTAAAACTTATTTTACTCTGTGGGCATTTGAAGTCATGGATCTCAACAATAATAACAATAATAATAAAGATAAAAACAACAACAACAATGACAAAAAACACAATAGGGCATTGGTCAACAATAGCCCAGCCACTTTTTTGTTCCCAATCACAGATCCTGGAGGAGACACCCCTATGAGAAATATTCCTCATTTAGCTTTGCCCATTTTTCGTGGTCTTTCAATGGAAGATCGTGACATGTTTTTGTTTGAATTTGATCTGTTGTGTCACACAGCTATGACTACCAAAATTATGCACAAAAACTCAAATTGTTTCTAGGTACATTAAAGGATTCTTCCCTACAGTGGTTTATGAACCTTCAAAATATTAGAACATGGATGGTATTGAATGAGCTTTTCTTGATCAAGTACCAGGAATACTGCAAGACAAAGGAGGTTTGGGATGAGATCTTTCACATGAATCAAAAGGAAGATGAGTTTGTAGAAGACTACCTTGAACATTTTATGATTAGTCTTCAACACTCTCATCAGGAGAGACTAAATGATGATACCATTAAAATGTTATTTCTTAGAGGGATAAGAGATGATGTTATGGAAGCATTAAATTTAGTAGGAAAATGGAATATCTCTAAAATAGAATTTGACGATATTTGTGACATTTGTAGGAACTATTCAAGGTCACAATGTTTAGGAAGGAGCTATCCAAGTAAGCCTTATGCCGCAGCCAATGCAACATGTATCACAAAAAGGGAAATAGGAAATTTACTTGAAGACCTTAAAACTGATTTGTTGAGTCATATGGGGAAACAAATAGACACTCTTTACACCCATAGGAAACAAGAAGAATCCAAAAAAGCCCTAGCTGTGTTTTTTCCAATGTGTCACAAATATCTAATATTTAGAAGAACTCACTAATAACTCTACCTTGAGGCCTATTCTTGTAGGAGTAACTGAAATGGAATATTCTGAAGAACTTGTCTATTATCTTGCCCCTAGGTGCCCCTTTCCACCCTGAGAAATGCACCTCAACATGATGAATGATTATCTTTCCCTAGGACTAATCCAAGCCAACTCCTATCAAACGGGATGGTATGATGGTTGGCTACAACCCCCATACCCTCAATAGATGCCTCAGTATCAATATACTTCACAACCGTGGCAATAGGCATGGAGGCCACAAATGCGACAACCATCTGCATACCAACAACCATTCCCCTCACAATCACAATTTCCACCTCCTCCTATGATTAATCCATACCAATAGCCACAATTTCCATCTTTGCCATCATCAGCTACCCCACTTATTAATCCAACCTAGCCACCAAGACCTACGGCAATGCCATCCCAGCCCAACCCCGACCCCAACAATAAGGTGACCCAGTCAGTATATAATAATGAGACAATGTAAGTTACTCCACCTATCTCGTAAATACATTAGAAGTAGATGGCATTTAGTTAAGGATAGGGAAGGCTCTTCAAGGGCCCACCATTACCAAAATCAATGAGGAGTTAGAAACTGAGCTAGCGAAAGATACCCCTTTTCCTGAACGATTTCAATCTACACCAATAGAAAGGGAGGATTCTCAACCTAAGTTCGATTTTTTTAAAGAGTTGCACAATGTTAACATTAAGATTCCTTTGTTGCAGGACATCAAAGACATTCATGTATATACTAAAGCAATTCCCAATCTTTGTACGCGAAAGCAGTGGAAGAAGAAAGACCCAAAAATAGTTCAAGTCATTGGATAGTTGGCAGACCTTATGCTTGGAAACATTACAATTCCAAAGTATGCCAATCTGGGGAGTCCAACCATTAAGGTAACCATTGGTAAAGTAAGTATTCCTAATACCCTTGTCGATTTGGGTGCTGCAATTAATATAATGAAAAATGAAACAAAAGAAAAATTGTCATTAGAAGGACTCAGGCCTACTCCTACAGTTCTTCAAATGGAAGATCAATCTTTGGTAGAACCTAAAGGTATGATTGAAGATGTAATCCATTTTATTGATTCATGCGAATAACTAGCTGACTTTGTGATTTTGTAATTAAGCTAGGGTGATACCCCCTGATTTTGGGATGCCCTTGGTTAGCAGCCGCAGATGCATTTATCAATTTTCAATTAGGGAACATGGTCATTTCCAATGGCGAGCACAAGAAACAACTTACTCGATACCCGCCAGCACAACCTTTGTTGGAAATAGAGGACCCCATTTGGATTGATAGCGACTTGAACGAGTCATTACCAATCCTAACAATTGATAAAGCCTTAGATATATGGAAGATCCTATTGAGGATAATTTTCTTATTAGTTTCCTTCAGAAAAGGTATACATTTATTGAAATATTTGAAAACATAGTCCTCCATTCAAGTATAAATACTCAATGTCCTTTTGGGGATTTTCCACTAGTAGTTAGTTCACTCTCTGTTCAACACTTTATCACATTGCATTAGTTATCACCCCATAATTGCTTATATGGTTCATTCTTATCTTCTGCAAATTTGAGTGATATGCCATCTACCTTACAAGTATTAGCTATTGAGTCACCAACAGAAGTTGTCGCTATGGAAATTCTACCTAATTGCACACTTAATATTAATCCACAACTAACCCCTGAACAAATCCAAGATCTTACTGCCATGCTTAGACTAAAAAAAGAAGCCTTCACCTAGGAATACCAAGACCTATGTGGTATTCATCCTGATACCTGCACCCATCATATCTATATTGAAGAAGGTAGTCATCCAATTAGGCAACCACAATGTCAACTCAACCCTATTTTGTGCGACATAGTTAAAGAGGAGCTACAAAAATTATTAAATGTCGGGTTTATATATCCTATTCCTGATAGTCAATGGGTTTCTCATTTAGTCCTCCTTCCTAGGAAAAATAGTAAATGGAGAATTTATGTTGATTACAGAGCACTAAATAAATATAGTAAGAAAGATCATTTTCCATTGCCATTTATTGATCAAGTATTGGACACTCTTACAAGTAAAATGTTCTTTTCTTTTCTGGACGGGTTCAACGGTTATAACCAAATTTTCATAGCACCAAAAGATCAGTTCAAGACCACTTTCACTTGCCCTTGGGGCACCTTCGCTTATCGTGTCTTTCCATTTGGTTTATGTAGTGCCCCTAGCACTTTTCAAAGTGTAGTTTTGAGCATTTTCACAAATCTTGTCAACGATTGTGTTGAGGTATACATGGATGATTTTACTGTCCATGGTAATAGTTATGAAGAGGCTGAAACAAACTTACACAAAGTACTTAGGCATTGTATAGACACCAACCTGCCATTGTGTCATGAAAAATGCCACATACTTATGACTGGAGGGATAGTGCTTGGCCATTACATTTCCTCCAAAGGTATTCAAGTTGATCCTAAAAAGGTCCAAATTATTCAAGACTTTCCTATACCCTCTAGTCAAAAAATTTTTTGAAGTTTTCTCGGCCATGTCGGATATTACTATAGATTTATCCAAAATTTTAGTAAAATTGCATCTCCCTTGTTTTCCTTGCTAGCCAAAGATGTTGCTTTCTCTTGGACACCAGAGTGTCAAGAAGACTTTGACTCCATCAAAGCAAAAGTCATCACCACACCCATCCTTAGAGGACTAGAATGGGAACTACCATTCCATATCCACACAAATGCCTTTGACTGTTCCATGGGAGTTGTGCATGGACAAAAAGAGGACAATCTTTTCTACTCTATCTACTCTATCTACTGCATTAACAAGAACTTCACAGGGGCTGAGGTAAATTACACGGTAACTGAAAAAGAGATTTTAGCTATTTTGTCATTACATTACTAGTTATAGAGTGTTTGTCCACACAGATCATTCAGCAATTCGATTTTTAATGAATAAACCTATGGTAACACCTATAGAGTTATTAGATGGTTGCTTTTACTCTGGGAGTTTGATATAACTATACTTGATAATCCTGGTTGAGAAAATGTGGCTGTAGAATTTTTGTCCCAATTGCAATTGTCAAAAAATGAACCTACTCTAGTTGATGATGCCTTTCTAGATGTGCACCTCTTTTCTATATCCACAAAGAGCCCCTGGTTCGCCGATATTGCAAGTTTCCACCACATTTCTCTTCAAGGGAATGACAAAAGCTAGTCAGACTCATTGGATAGTATATATGGATGATGGATTTATCGTTCGCACTAGCATTGATAATATCATGAGGTGTTGTGTACCTGAAGATGATGTCTTCGATATACTTCGTGCATGTCATAAAAAACCATGCAAAGGACACTTTGCTGCTCAACGGACTGCCCAAAAGATTGTCACTGAAGGTTACTACTGGCCTACACTCCATAAGGATTCTAAACGCTATGATCATCATTGTGACAAGTGTCAAGGCATGGGCTAACCCACACACTTGAAAGGGATGCCATTACATCCACATGTGTCCGTAGAGCCATTCAAGAAGTGGGGCCTTGATTTTGCTGGCCCAATCAACCTGCCATCATAGAATAACGAATACATTCTTGTATGTACCGATTATGTCACCAAGTGGGTGGAAGTGATAGCCCTAAAGCATGCCAGAGATACAAAAGTAGCCGACTTCTTGTACTCTGATATTTTCAAAAGATTTGGTGTGCCACGTGAGATAACCACCGATCAAGGACCACAATTTACATCAAAGCTTATTTATGCCCTGGTTCATGAATACGAAATCCACCACCACAAGTCCATACCTTATCACCCTCAAGCCAATGGGCAAGTAGAAGTCACCAATTGAGAGATTGGGAATATTATTACTAAGACAATTTCTCTTCATAAACATGATTGGGCTATATGAATTCCTCAGGCCATGTGGACCTATCTAACAATGTGGAGGACCACTACTGGTTTGACCCCTTATGAGCTCGTCTATGGTAAGAAGGCAGTCCTTCCCATTAAGTTTGAGATTAAAACTCTTCACACCACACTACAATTGGGTATGGATCTTTCTGATGCACAAAAGGCATGCATCGACCAACTACATTATTTAGATGAATTGCGCTAGGAAGCACTCTTCCACACCGAGATCATACAAAAACAATGTGCTCTATGGCATGACCACCACATCCACCAATGATCATTTCAACTTGGTGATTGGGAACTCCTATACAACTCTCGCTTCCAAGACTTCAAAGGAAATTTTCACACATGTTGGTTGGGGCGCTATGAGATTTAGACCGTATATGCTAATGGCATGTTTGTCTCTGCATAGTTGACTATGAAAGATGATCTCTTCTCGTCAATGGTCACTGCCACAAAATTTACAAGAAGCCTCTTTCCAAAGAAGCTTTCTTTTTAGAGGTGGCACAAAAAACTTACTGTTGTTTCTTTCAACCTTCTTTGAGATTGATCACTTCTATAAAAAAAAAAAAAAAAATGAAAGGAAAACAACACACGACCAAGCAAGATCTTCAATGTTGGCACCCCGCCTTCCTGGCCTATTCTTCCTGCCACCCAGTAATTTGCATTGGCTTTTTCTTGTCACCTGGTTGTCAGGAGCTCCTTTTAGCTTATGTTGGTTGGTGTTGTCCTTTTCACCTGGTCGGGTTGTACGACCCTTCACATCTATTGGTGCCCTCTATGTTAGAATGGTTGTTCATGGATTTCAGCCAACAAACATTACTTTGACTGATTTTATGTTCCTGTCTCTCTCATGATAGGAACTAATGCGGTTACCTCTAGGCTGAATTTCCAATCTCTTCTTTTCCAAGAGCCATTTGCTTGCTCGAAGACCACCACCTTGTGAGTCACCATACTCCACCTTGATGTTGTTCTCGCCCTTTCTTTTCCACGCGATGTTCTCCAGTTGGTTGCTTCTATTCAGCTTCATCATGCCTGTACTTCCCACACTGCACTCTTTCGCCCTATCATTTTTGTGGCTTGGCATCAGCATCAGCATCCACTTCAACACACATGCTGCCACACTGCCACTCCTATCCATCGACGGTCATCGGTATCGGTATTTCATGTTTCTTTCCTTTTCTTTTTATTTTCTTTAAATACCACTTGTTCATTTACTGATGGTGATGTCACCCACAGACAGATAACTTGATGGCTAGGGGGAAGTGTCACATCTATCATTGTGTCTCATCTTTTTCATAAAATCCTCATCCCATCATATCTACATTCATTGATTTCCAGTATGATTTGTCATAAATAACAAACTCCCTCTTAATACCACCATAATCATTACAATTCTCTACAAATAATAAACTAGAAACCTCCATTTTTTTTAACTACTTATCATAAACCCATTCTTCTTGTCTACACAAAACTGCCAGTTAAAAGTTGTCCTATTCCTAGTAATAGTTTTCTCTGCAAAACCATTTTCACTCTTTACCGGGTTTGAACTGTGAACTATTTGGATTGCACCTCCTGGTAAAGATATGGTAGGAGAACGTACACACCACTATGAGATAACAACTATGGGTGATTTAAGGGCTCTTTCAATGTCTGAGGCCTACAAGATATTCAAGCAAGTAAGATGGGATGCATATTTCAGGAGATTGTGGGGTTTTGATGAGAAGTTGGCTAGTGAGTTTGCTGAAGCTTCCAACAATATGCGAGCACAAGTCTGTGGGCTAGCAATTCCTGTCTTGGTCAAAAGTATAGAAGATGTCATGGGATTGCCATTGATAGGAGAACATTATATTTCAAAAAATTCTAGGCACAAGAAAGACCTCAAATCCTTCCGTAAGAAGTTCCTAGAGCATGGAGAATCACTTGAAATGGTATTAGGTTAGGGCACAAAGTTATCTTCACTCCCCACTCCCTAGAACAATGTGGCTAAATTTTTTATCCACGATTTGACTTGTGAAGGAAGGTATGTATATGTTTATGCAAAACAATTTTTACTGATGATACATTTGAGATGGGGTGCACTCATGAAAATTATTTTCTTTCTATATTCTTCCTTAATACAAATGCGTAAAGCAGTACAAAAGGGTAGTGAGAATTCATTGGCACATCATGGGTTGATTAAATTATTAATCATAATAGAATTGAAGAGAATTTCACCTCCTAGGGACTGGGACTCATTCACGATAGATGAGACTCTTGAGAATTATGTTGAAGATACCCTCCCTACTTCATAACACTCTTCCAAAGAAGACTCCCAAAGTGTACGAAAATATACTGACACCCTAGAGGAGGAGGTGTCTAGTCAGGAAAGCTTAAAAGATAATAAATGCACCAAAGATCTAGAGCCTCAAAATATTCTTGATAGTGCTAAGAAAGGAAAAGAGAAAACCTTAGGGTCAAATGGTAAAAAGGCTAAGGGTTCCAGTACTAAACAACCTAACCCTAAGGTTACTGTAGTCTCTACCCCTAGCCCTAGGATTGAAAAGAAATGCCGTAGTGGGACTACTTCAACTACTGTTTTCAAAGGAAAACAATTTTCACTTGATTCCACAGACAAATTAGCCAACCTGGCTAATGTAGCTAGTGGTTTAGGTTTGCAAAGACCTTAGGATGTTGGGGATTTGACAATAGTGGCAACAATCTCTCAAAAAACTTAAAGAATAGAAGTTGCTACTGGGGAGTTGATAATAAGTAAGAGAAAGAAGTAGCAGACGATAGACCTTAAGGATCCCTCATAACACGAAGAGTAACCTGAACAAAATTTTGAGATGCCACCTCAGAATTATCCTAATTTAGGGGAAGAGCTTCAGAAAAACTCCATGACATTTCCCTAGAATTCTCCTATCTTAGAGAAGATGCCATGCAGTCAAGAAGATATATTCCTGAAAAAAATGTTGTTTAGATAGATTTTTCTCTAGCCAAAAGTTATAGAGGATCACACACCGCATGAAACTACCCAAGAAGAAGAGCATCAAGTATAAGAAAGAGTATGGTCTGAAGTAGATATGCAGAATGAGGAACAAGGAAATATTGAAACCCTTCAACAGGAACAACAAACCAACCAAAAGATAGAGGTAAAAGAGGAGTATGAGGAAGAAAAAACCTTGCTCACTAATGATGACATTCAAAGCCTACAGAACTTGGTGACTAAGCTAACTGAGGAGAATGAAACTCTACAAAATCAAGTTCAAGCGATTGAAATCAGTTAGTTGAAAGTAGCACTTAAGCAGGCACAGGCCCCCAAGACATTAGTGATAACCATTCAAGAGCATGAAAAATAGTTGTAGGAACTTCATCAATTATGTGTCAAAGATGTCACCAATACCCTGCAAAAACTTGTCCCTTCTCTCTCTGGTTTGTATTGTACACTCTCTTTGCATGAGGACATGCAAGGTCTTCAGTTGGGGGGAAATGATGAGGGAAAAATGCGTCATCCTTTTACCTCTTATTTGTGTCAAAACTTGTCATCTTTCCTAGTGTCTCCTGTTGTTCCTATCACTTTTTGTTAATGAACAAAAGGTATTTTATGAAATAGAAGAAAAGGTTAAAACTAGTGAAAACACCAATTTTGGTGACTGTTGTTAACTGTCTTTTTGATTCTGGTCATAGCAAGTGTTTAATGGTTGAAAGAGCACACAAAGGATATTGGTGGAAGGATAACTAAATTTTTGAAGTTATATTGTCATTTTGGTTTTACATACAATCCAAGACTAGTCATTCTGTTTTAGGTTGTTAAGTTGTTCTTGGAAAACTTTCAAAAGACTTTAAAACTATTTTTATTATCTTCTAGAGGTTGTTGGCTGAAAGCCACTAACAACCAAAATATTTTATTGATTACATCTAAAAGACTGTTAGACATATAGGTAGCTTCAGTATATATATATATATATGTGTGTGTGTGTGTGTGTGTGTGTGTGTGTGTGTGTGTGTGTGTGTGTATGTTGAAACTAGATATCAATATACATAATTAAAAGAAGAACCATGGTAATTTTCTATATACTATGTCTTTGTTGTTTGGATGAATGGAAGCGATAGTAGAATAATTTTGTGAACATGATTTTTATCATCCAACAACTGGTGAAGGCAAGGCCCACTTCCTCAGTTGATTGGTGATTATTGCATTAAGATTATGTGTGTGGTAATGTATCCTTTGAATTTATAAGTTGTTTAATTATTTCATTACTATATTGCTTTCTAAATCTTCTATTGTATGATTCATTTCCACGAAGGTATTAATCGGTATCGAGTTGTCAAATTATTACCAATACAATCTATATTCATTCAATATTTGTTTGTTGGTATATACAGATCATTAAACATAAGAGCAGTTTGAATAAGTTAATGGGATTGTTCTGAATTTTCATTAAGAGGTATTGGAGGTTTGTTTTTAGTAGTTCAACTTTAACTTTGTGAAACATTATTTTTAGATAGATTTCTATTTTTTTACTTTAATACTCTTCTGTTAAGTGCTAGCAATCTGTTTTTGTGCAGAACTATTCCTTCACAAGTTCCTGTCACACTTGTGACAAGAAGTATTTTAATCCGAATTTTTCCCTTAAGTAAATTATAATAGGTTGCATCCATCAGCCCTTGGTTTGTTAATTGCAGCTCTTCAACATATTTCCACAACATAGTTCAAAAGCCTACATTCCTGGATTGACACTTTAGGATGAATTGAGGAAGACATTCCCAAAAAGTACATGAAACCCAATTTAAAGAGTAATTAAGAAACAACAGTTTTATCCAATCAACCAACATTTCTATTTTTTTGCCAAAACTTTGGTTTATCATTGTTGTTACATTGATTGAAGGAGTTTGTGTTGTTTGATCCTTCAGTGAATATTTTAAAGATTCCTCTCTTGACCAAAGCTTCTTCTATTTTGATTCCATTTTCAATCAATTTCTCAAAGGTAGGTGGACATTGTAATTCAAGTCTATAGCTCATATCATTGTTTAAATTGTCAATGAAGATCTCTATCTTTTCCTTTTTCAGGTATGGCACGAGGATATCTTTGAAAAAATCTTCTCCATCTTTGCAAAATATGAGAAATGATTCGACCTTTTTTTGTTTGGTATTTCAAAGGTCATTCATGGTAATTTAATGTTGGATATTATAAGACTATTTAGTGATGCATTTTTTAACCAACTCTTCAAAGGACCTAATTCTGGGTGGAAGTTGTGAAAACCATTGCATACATTGTCTTCCCAAGTTGCATGGGAATAGGCTCAACAAGTAATTTTCTTTGGGTGCAAATTCAAGGCTCATTGTTCAAAATCCCTCACATGATCTATGGGATATTTCTTACCATTGTATTTATCATACTTTTGGAATTTCCAATTCTTAGGAAAGGGTATCATGTTTATAGTTTTATCAAAAGGATATGGGAAGATGTCTTGTATCAAGTATCTTTTTGTGCTTCCTCTTTGCATGTCAAGAAGTTGGTGCCGATTTTGTATTTGATTGGTTATGGTAGCCACTGGATTTGTGTTTGGCAAGTTAGTTTTAGTCCTTTTGGGTGCTCATTCTAGTAGATTAACATCAAAGTCATTAGGTAATTTGACACCTTGTTTAGCCAACATTAAAAGGTATTTTTCTATATATTTTTTTAAAACCTTCTCCACGAATTTGTGGAAACTAGGATCTTGTTGTAAAGTTTGGATATATTCCTTAGTTATTTCCTCACCTTCAGGTGTGTGGATTCTATGAAATGGATTTTCTTCAGCTTCAGCCATGGTGTTTTGAGTTTCAAGTTCTTTTTATTTAAGTTTTTGTCTTTTTCATCTTGTTTAAATAGGCATACAAATGTTATAATTTGACTAAACTTTGATCTTTGTTTTGGAAGAGTGACTAAAACTAGATCATGATGCGCTAGGCTACCACTTGATGATGTTTCAATTGAATTTTTCTATAGGTGAATATGCTAAAAGTATGAGAAAATGCACTATAATAGGAACCAAATATGCTAGAAAAAGGCATAGATGTGCTAAAAAAAAGACTAAATATCCTTGAAAATGACTTAGATGCATGAAAAAAATTTAATATATGTGCCAAAATAGGGAATGTTTGCACTAATTTGGAAAATTTTCTCTATTTTGATAGTCTAATTGATTTTTCTTTATTTTCTGGTAGGGAATCAATTGTTTGAATGTATGTTCCTCTGGATCAGTTGTTGTACATTTCTATGTGTAATTTTTATTCAAATTTTGTTTTAAAAACACACATGTAACACACCTCAAACAAGTACAATTCCTAAGGTTGTGTAGGATAGTATTCATTGGATTACCACTTGGATTTTACTCCAACTGTGCTTCATTTTAGTGGATGATTAGAAACTTGACCACACTAGCTCTCCTCTATGACACTCACTTCTCAGGTCAGCCAAGTTTCAATATCATGAATCTCCCACGATGAACTTTTCATCTGTACTAAAAGCCACAAGAATATGGGATAACTTCACAATGACCATTCTTGCACCAAAAAATAGAATTGGGATTTTGGCTTACTATAAAAAAGGGTTCTAGTATGGTGCAACGAAGATGTTGGCACCATAATGCATTCTTACACTTCTGGGTTTTCACCTAAAAGGAGAAAGATGGGCCAAAATGCATAGGTTACATTCAAAGATAAGGGAGTTTAAGGTGTGTGAATGTGAATATGTGTGGTGTGATGATCTATAATGTTTAAATAGAATGATTTAAGGCCAATAAACATACAATAGAAATTAATATTGATGTAAAACCCTAAGAAATGTAAAGTACTAGAAAACACACTATGATGTGCAAATGACCTAAGAAATGTAAACAAACTGTAACATAAATGAAGGGAAAGGAAGATGTGCACCTCGATTCTAAAGAGGAATGGCTTGGAGGTCTAGAAACCTGAAGAATCTGATGCAGAGGTTCACTAGGATATTTATTCCATTCTTGGTGACCTAGTCCTTTATTTGTGAAAATCTATCGGAACCCGTTTCTTCCAAAAGGGTACTCAGATCTACAAAAAACCCTAAAATGAATGTATGGTGGGACTAGGTCACCATTAGCGGTGACCTAGTCCCTTCAAGCCTCTTTGAAAGTCTGAAAGTGGAATCTAGAAGTCTCGGTCTTAACTTTCTACTTCTCCAAGTGTCCAGATCTGAAACCTTGATTCTCGACCTATAGGTATCTCTTTGTGTAGATTCTTGACTTAATCAACAAGGAGGTGTCTGCAAAAAGTCTTTAACCTTGTATTCAATGATTTCCAAGCTTCCAAGATACCTAAATATGCAAACACATAGAAAAGAGCAAGAAATGGTGGATGTTAGGGATTGGGGGCTTGCCTTGGTCAAGCCCCTTTGTAGATAATTAAATCAAATGATGAAATAAGATAAGAAATCCTAAAACAATGGAGATTACCTTGCCATGATGAATGATCTTGAGTTTCAGAAATGGAGGAATCAAACCTTGAATGCTTCAACCAAGATGTCTTGTTGACTTAGGAGGTAAAACACTAGCTTGCTTGAGAAGAGTAGTGGTGTTGGGTCTCAAAAATGTAGGTTTGAACCACGAGAGGTTGCCAAGCTCTCACAATGCTTTTGGCCAATGTACAAGGCCAATTGATGCAATTGAACCTTCGTCTCCTTAGGTTCTGCTAGTCTAAGGCAGGTGAACCTATGTGAATGATGCAAATTGAAATGTATTTCCTGGTTGAGGAATCTATCCATAATGGAAAATGGAAGTGAATAGATGAAAACCACTACAACTAATCCTACTCCTTAAACAACAGAAAAAAGGATATGAATAAGCTGTTTGATATGAAATTTTATCTCTGGGTTGAGGCAGATTAGTGCCTTCTATCCACATGGGTAATGGAGTCAAAAATCATGAATTATGTGTGTTTCCTTCTTTGGCTTAACTCTAGTTGTTAGGCACTTTGAAAATTAAATTCTAATGACTAGCATACAACTTCATTTACTTATGTCTTGCACAAATAGTGTTGGAATGTTTTCTTACCAGGTTCTTTTTTAACCATCCAAAAGAAATCCTAAAATCGTTGTGACTTATCTAAAAGAATTTAGTTTTGATTTGCAGACACCTATTAAATAAATCACACAAAGTGAAAAAAGGCACTGTGATAAATCATAAGTATACTTGTTATCCTAATTTAAATGATTTAAAAACTTCAAGTTGGAGACAACCCACATAAGAAATGAAAATTATTATATCACAACAGCTGAAGTCCAGAAAGAAGATCACCAATTAAAAACATTTATCTCCATTGATTTTGTTTCAAGAAGATCTGTACATTATTTTCATTCCCAGTCCATTTTCTGGAAAAAATCTAACTACTCTATCTACCTCTCCCCCTACAAAACTGTTTTTTTGAAATATTTATATAGTAAATGCCAAGCATTGCAACCATTCACTTTCTTGTTACAACCGCTTCATATTCTTTGACAAAAAATAAAATATTTAATTCAGTTGCCTTTTAGGAGATTAAATATTTTTAACTATAGTTCTGCCTTTTGATTTTGCTTTAATACATTTCCCGACCTTATACTTTATTTCATGAAGCTTTTATTATCTTTACCGCTTAGTCACGATCAAAATTTTATTTCTCCATGGTGTCACAGTGCTTTGACTTTGTCGATTCCTCCACCATTAACTTCATTATCTACCACCTTACCATGACTTCACATTCTTCATCCCATGGTATCATAGTGGCTGGAATTTTCTATTGCCTTTTAATGTTTACCTATCCGCGGTATCACAGTAGCATATTGACTATTGCCTCCACCACTTGCTAACCCTATTCACCATGCTACCATGGTCATTGGCTTGATTGCCAGCAGTACCACGGTAGCCGCTTTGCAAACCACTAGCTGCTTCCACCACTCACTCACCACTGCACATTAACCATCCATCCTGGTCATCACGGTTGAAAAACTAACCAGCCATGGTACTGTGGTAGTTGATGCCTCACCGTCACCGTAGTCACCGTGGTCTCTACTTAAACGCCCTACAGTATCGCGGTGGGGTCTTTTTACTGCTACTTGACTAGTGACTTACCGCCCACCACAATACCGTGGTCTATGTTTAGACTATGCACAGTGGTGCGGTAAGCACTTTATGCTTTCCCATTAACTGCTACCGCTATACCACGAGCCCATTGTGGGAGGCCGCAGTAAAGTGCTATGATGTAAAAGGAAAATATTAAAGGAGCGGTGAAATGTATAACATATGTTAGGGCTTTGGACGGGAATTGAAATTAATATTTTTCATGGAAAGATAGTCAAATAAATATAAATGAACAAAAATCCCTTAGGGTATTAACGAAAAAGTTTAGGTTCAAATGAGAAGAGACCCTAGGGCTCTAAATACAAATTTTGGGTTCTAACAAGTGGGTGAGTGCTTGAGAATATTGAGTAAGAGATGATAATAGAAGAATTAGGGTTATTAGGGGTTAAAATGAGAGTAAAACATCTTATTTATACAAGTTGTGCCCTAATTTCCCTAAAATAACACCATATAGGTTGTCCTTAGGGTTTTAGAGACAAAAATCCTAAAAGAAATAAAGTTAAATTTTAATTTTAAGCCACATGGGACTAGGTCACCCGATGTGATGACCTATTCCACCTAGGAATTTTTCATTGAATGTCAGGGATAAAAAGGTGTTTAATGATGTTTGTTGGGATTGTCTCACAAAACACACAAAAATTGGACCTGTAAGAGAATTAAGGGGTCATTATAGCATATGAAAGGGTTGATTTAGTGATGAAAAGTCTAGGAAAACATGAAAATGTTTTAAAACACCTTAAAAATCTTTGGAACAAGGCTTGGAAAGGGGTAAAAAGAGGTTAAAAGGGGTCTAAAATCCATAGGAAAATGTCCAAATGAGTGAAAAGTGTAAAAGGCTACACTTTTTGGCGACACATCTAGCCCCCACTTTAGTGAGAGGATCAAATTTCTTCAAACTCACACTAAAGTAGCCCAATGGAGATGGAAAAGAATGACAAAGAAGAAGAATGTGAAAGATGAAGCAGGTGGTCAAGTTCCCAAATATTAGAGATTCTAAGTGAACTTGACATCAATGTCAAACACACATTCAAGGGTGAATGCATTTCAGCAAATGAGATACATGATCATACAATGACAAGTACTAAAGCAAAGAAGAACGATGTGGAAAAGATGTGCTCAATTTGGGGCCATATAACATCAGGTCGTCCATAGGGTGAATTGTGCCAAAAGGTGAGGAACATACACTTGATTTATATGTACTCACAAAGGTGGCTATGGGGAAAGTCATGCCACTTTTCGGGCTTCCTGCTCAAACCATACCAAAGTTATACCTCATGATAACTTTGATAAGGTGCCACAAAAGAAAGTGATTTTGTTCAAAGGGATTTTTTGTTTGTTTGTGTCATGTCTCATCTTAAGGAACATTATGCATAATGTCACCAAGAGAGGCAAAGTAAAAATGTTCTGATACTATATCCACGAGAGGCAAGGGATCATCTTGTATGCAAAAGAGGAAAAATGCAAATGTCTCAACCTGAGAAACATTGTGTGTAATGTTTTCAAGAGAAGGAATCGCAAGAAAAAAGGAAGATAGCATAATGAAATGTGAGTGGTGATGTAATATGCCCTCACTTTAAAGGAATTGCAAAACATCGTACTGTGAGAAATTTCTTTAAAGTATAAGAAGAGAAGAGGACATGAGAGCTTGTTCGGAAAGCCCTATGCCAAGTCATATGATTTTGATAAGCTGCATCATGAAGAAGGGTAGTATGTCACATGCGATTCAACTTAAGAAATGTCGTCCACATCCCAAGCTTTCTCTTATATGTTCATGAAAGGTTAACAACTAGTCGAAAGAGAAAATGAAAAGTTACATACAAGGGAAAAGAATAATTTACCCCTTGCCCCCACTGAGTGTAGGATAAGAGTGACCCAAAGGAGTGAGGAGATGCAAAGTTGAGTGAAAATTTGTATCAATTAGAGGAATTAGGTGCCCCCGCATAAGAAAGAGCACTAAACTCCTTAAGATGTTGAATTTTTCTACTCAAGGCCTTACATGCATTAGTGTGATGACCATGAAATCGGTGGTAAGCACAAAAGGAATGTTGGTTAGAACATTTCCTTAAAGTTTTTGGAGGAAGGGATATCAAGATATCCTGGAGGAGTTTCAACAAGATAACCACTTGATTGAGGGTAGAAGGTGATCATTTGGTGTGAAACAAAGAAGGGTATCCCTTAGTATATGATGTCATACTTACACAAGATACTATAGATTACAAGGTTTTTTATACTCCCTAAGGGGAGTGTTTAAAATTGGAATCATAAGTGGGTTGCGCGATGAAATTAAGTGAAGGTTTCTTTGTTTGGTGCAATTGTTGCAAAGGATCACTTTCTAAGGTTTGGTTAGAAGGATGATGCTGGAGGGTGTTGATATGAGGGGAAGGTTTGATGATTTTGAAGAAATGAAAAAATCTAAGACCATGATTAGATGCTTATGTAGGAGGCTCGATAGGGTTGCAAATACCTTGTTCATTAGTACCACAACCTTTTCCACTATATCCAAGTTGTTTCATGAGCTCTTAACCTTTTCCATAGATATTTTTAAGTACTTTTGGATTGGGTGAGGGTTTTTTGTTGGCTTGTTTCTCTAAAGTAGTTGAGGTGGATACTATCGAAGGATCGGTAGAGTCTTGTGTTGACAAGATTGTGTTTCCCTTGTTAGAGTCCTATTTGGTGATCTTGGATTCTCCTAGTAAAGGAGGGGTGAAGTATAAGAAACCCCAATCATCATCTAGGGATGCTTGTTGTATGGGTTCCACTTGTTTGGTGGGTGTAGAAGTGGTGAAGGGTTTGGATTTTCTTTTATTAAGGTGTAAGACACTATAAGGTTCAAGATCAGTATTGAGTGTGTACACTTTGTTGTTGTAGATGTACTTCATCTTTTGATGAAGAGTGGAAGACACTCCATTCATGGCATGAATCCATGGCCTGTCTAAGATGAGGTTAGATGAAACATCATTAGGAATAACATGGATCAATGTGTCTAATGTGGCCACTCCAACTGCAAGAGGAAAAGTGATCACACCAAGTGGATTTTGTCCTACACTGTCAAATCCAATGATAGATAAGGAGGTAGGTTGGATGGTTGATTTATTGATATGGAGTCTATCCAAGCGATTGACACTACACACATTAACAAAAAATCCATTTTCAAAAATGGTTTGCTTGATCCCTATGTGTTTGTATTGAGATATGATTATGAAAGATTCAACTTTGTTTTACAATTCAAAAGGAGGGAGCTCACTTTGGTGGAAAACAATTTCAACATTTATGCCTTGGATCATAGCTTCTATGTCATTTTTTTGCATATGAGAAGGGATAGGAATTTTTTCTAAGGCTTCCTGCATCATGTTTTGATAGTGAGGGGAGACTTGAATGAGATACCATAAAGATATTTTAGTCGGAGTATCCCTTAGTTGGTCAACAAGGTCATACTCTATAAGGAAGGAGTTCAAGCAAGGGGCATCAAGTAATATGGGAGGGGATGAAGGAAAATATGTTGAGGTTGATGGTTGTGATCATGGGTTTTTTCTAGTGTAATGTGTATGAGCAACAATATCTTGACTCGGGTGTTGTGACACATTATGGGTAGGTGAGTAGAGAGTGAATTTAGGTTGAGGTTTATGTGAAAGGGGATAAAGGATGAGTTGGGATTGGATAATATTAACATCCCCATGGGAAGGAGATTCAATGTTATCCTTGGCTTGCATCATGACATCCTCCCTAGGAGGAGAGATTTTAGGAGAACTACAACCCTCATTTGCTTGACATTCAAGGATTGGTTCTTTTGAAATGACTTTGTCACAAGTAGGGGAATGATCAATGATGGGATATGGAAGAGGGAGATGGGTAGGAGGGGAGTCTATTTGATTTTCAAAGGTCTCATTGTCTTGTCCCATACTATCTACCCTAGTAGAAGAGTTGGGAAGATGTTCATCACATGCTGTATCACAAGGGGGGATGCATCAAGAGAAGGACCACTATGATTTTCAAATAGATTGTCCCAAATGGTGGGAGCATGAGGGAAGGGAGGGTCAATAGTCTCATGAATTTTAATAGGTGTATTTTCTAACACTAACCTATCCTCTTGGCATTGAGGATGGATATTAGAAGAAGGACAAGTTTGATGGTAATGGTTAGGGAGGCTAGGTAAGGTGAGGTGAAGAAATTATTGTTGTTTAATGGTTGGAAAAGGGGGATGCAGAGAGGGACAATCAGGACCCTCAATTCTTGAATATTTTGTCACCAAAATACCTTCGTCACTAATAGGAGAGGTATAGGGAGAAACACAAGTATGATTGTTATGATTGTCAACACTAACATCCTCATCAAGGGGTAATCAATTTTAAGAATAACTATGTCAATGGTTTGGTTATTAACATGTTATTTAATGAATTAATTATTGTAATCGACATTGAAATCATAAGAAGGAATGTTGTATTTATACAATCCATGTGAAACCATATCAAAGCCACATATTTTAAAAGAAAACAATGAGGAATAGCTTATGTGCGGAACAAAATCTCTTAATGTCAAAACCCAGAGAAGAATGCAGATATATTTTTAAATTTGACAATTATAGTCAATTAAAATGCACTAGAAAGAAATAACAGAATAGAGAAATAAGCATGCACATAATTAGACACTAAATTTTTGTGGAAAAACCCTTATGGGAGAAAATCCTACCACACCAAAATTGACTCCAAAGATTTTACTAGATTTTTTTGAAAATTGAAATTTTATCTCTCAAATCACAAATGGTATTGAATTGATTTCTTTCCCATTGGCTTCAATTTACCATTTTGGAGGTCTGTGTAAGATTTCATGTCCAACCGTGCATAAATGCAAACTTACTAAAATAGTAACCCTACCAAATATAGCCCTTATTAAAAAAGAAACAAGTTTTTTTTGGGTGATGCAAGATTTCTCTTACACCTTGGATGCTCCTACATCATGATCATCCAACCTCTGGACCATCGAAATCTTGAAGCTTTTCATAATTACACATTGTAGTGTATAGAAACATCCATGATCAGTTCATTCTCTATAAAATTGATTCAGTTGAACTTCCTCTGTTTAACAACTCTCAAACTTCCAAAGAACTCAAACAAACTCCTTCCAAGTTAGCAACATCCTTCAATTAATGACTTACATATCAAAAATTCATTAAGTTTGTGCTCCTCAACTTACACCACGCTACCGCTACACTATCAATAGGCTCCAGTGGGATGGAGCTAACCATGCTACCTCCAAATAGGTTTAGGGCTTCTGAGCTATGGTGGTAACCACTCTACCGCCAGATAGTCAAAAAAATTCCATGGTATGGCGGTATACACCACACTACTACTACATGACCAGTGAACTCCTATGGTATGGCAGTAACCACCGCACTAGCACTCGATAGATGAGAGGTTCTTGTGGTATTGTGGTAACCTCTCTACCACTCCACATCTAGTGAGTTCCTACGTTATGGTAGTAACCATGCTACCACACCCTAGTGAAAAGACACCCATAGTATGGTGGTGTCCACCACACTACCACTCAATAGTTGAGTGACTCCCATGGTATGGTAGTAACCATGCTACCACTCCTCTCTCTCAATCACTTGGCGGTATAGAGGTAAAAGCTTAAACAAAACAATTAAGAAATTTTTTTGCTTTGTGATAGTATCAGGGTTTCTACCAATGAGTTTGAGTAACATATTCTTAACAATCTCCCACTTGATGAAGAACTCACTAAACCCTTTTCAATACCCATAGTCACTAAACATTCTAGACCCCAAGGCTCATCGAATTTGCACACCACCTGAAATTATCCATGCTCAATTGATTTGTTAATGAATCATCAACATTCTTCATAGCATCCACCTTTTCTAAACAAACCTTTCCATCCTCCACCATATCTCAAACAAAGTGATACTGTAAATTGATATGTTTCATCCTAGCATGGAAAGTTGGTTTTTTTGCCAGATAAATGGCACTCTAACTGTCACAAAAAATAATAATCTACCCTGCATCAAAGCCAATATCAGAACACAAATGTCTAAGCCAAAAAATTTATTTGCAAGCATGTGTTGCTGCCATATATTTTTCCTCCATAGTGGACAAAGCGACTACAACTTGTTGCTTGCTCATCCAACTAACTGCACCACCATTCAACATGAAATTATATCCACTGGTAGACCTTCGGCTATCAATCTCCCCCACCTAATCAAAATCCATATAACCTCGATTGTTGATGGATCTTTGTGATCCAACCAAGTTACCATGATAATACAAAGCATATTTTGAAGTCCCCTTCAAATATCTAAACACTCTGTTCATATCATCCTAATATGTCCTTCCTAGATTTTCTATAAACTGGCTAGGAACTCCCACTGCTTGGGCAATGTCTTTCCTTGTACAAACCATTGCATACATTAAAATACCAACTACACTTTCATAAGGCACCCTAGTCATTTCTTGAATCTTAGTAGGAGATTTTGGATAATCTTTAACATATAGTTTCATTCCCTAAAAAATTGGAACAACTAGTTGCCTGCAATCATTCATACCAAACCTCTCAAGAATAGTGTTAATATACTTACTCTATCTAAGCCAAATCTTTCTTCTTTTTCTATCAATGGTTATTTCCATTACTAGAATATGCCTACCCACACCAAGATCCTTCATTTTGAACTTTGCATAAAACTGAGACTTTAGATTATAAATCAACTTACTATTCCCTATTGTTGATGTAAATAAGTATTTCACTTATTACCCTTTACTTAAACTTAGTTAGGGAATGCATATCATTGTATTTTTTACTTGTGACACCTAGTTATTTGCAACACTCATCTAGGTTTGTGCATGCATAGAGGGAAGTGTGTGTTGGATAAATTCCACTCTTTGTGGTGTGATCTAGTTATCACCTTTTTATCTCCACCTTTTGTGGCATGATAATTCCAGTTTAGGTGGGTGATCCACCTTTCATGGAATTATCTCCACCTACCCTCCACATGATTGTACCACTTGTCTCATTCATGCCCCTTTATTGTGTCCTATCTTGCCTTTATAAGCAAGCCTTGTACATACATGTTTTGTCACTATCTTCATGAATATTGAGAATATTATCTTCATATTCTTTCATTATTTCTCTCTCTCTTTTGTTCTATCTTTGATCTCTTGATCCTATTGTTTCTTTTCATTAGTTCCTACTTGGTATCAGAGCAATTGGAGGTTCTTTGCATAGCCATTATTGGGAGATCTTCGTTCGTGTGAAGATGGTCAAGAGGTAAATCTGAGGAGCTACATCATTTTGGTGTGTTCTAGAACATTTCTTACATCGAATTTGGATTCAGAAGGTCATTTCAAGTTAGGGTAGTCTTTCGTTTCACTCAAATCCAACATCGGGAGCTCTAGATCAAAAAAAATTGCCTATTTGGGTATTATTCAATTTTCTGAATTTTTTTATAGTTTAGAAAAAATTATTTTCTACAAATTATTCAGTTGAAGTTTTTTGAATTTTGAATTTTTTTGTAAATTTTTTTTTATTCATTTTATTTATTTTAAAAATCATAAAAAGAAACTATTGTAAAAAAAAACTTTAAAAAGAAAACTTAAAAATTTAAAAAAATCAAAAACAATTTTTTTTTTTTTATATACAGCCTACGGGCTGTACAAGTCCGTAGACCTGACAATACTTACACGTACTATACATGGTAGCCCACACAACGTCGGATGGAATGGGCTACAGGCCCCATAAGCGGGCATCGATAGATGGTCAAAACCTTCCTCATCAATGATCGAAAATAAAATTTGATAGTCAGCACATAAAATCCAGCCATTTAAATCACACAACCAGCGACTCCAAAGATTCTGATCGAGATTTTGATCAATGGAATATTCTGGTGAACAAAAGAATATTTTGTCACGAAAAAAAAATTTGGCGAAAGGGGTGATGACGACTGCACGACGACCGTCAAATTTTAAAATAGTAGTTTTCTTGCGTCAGCATGATGTCAATAGACTTTTGAAAATTTTAGACCCCTCTCCAATGAAGTTTTCAAATTTTTAGTTCGACTTCAAAAGGCCATAACTTGCTAATTTTAGCTCCTTTTTCTGAGAATTTTTTTTTTAATTTGGGCTATTTTTTTGTGTACTTCACAGCTGTGTGGTTGGTTTCTAATTTTGTTAGACATATTTTGTAGAATTTCTACTTTTTCATCACTGTACCCCTACAATCCTCATTTTTTTCAACTTCAGGGGCTCTGTACAAGCACATACAAACTCCTTTTTAGGTGCCATTTTTTTTTAAAGTGGAGGATTTTTTATCTAATTTTTGAATATGTAATCATTTTGAAGCGATCTTGAGTGAATTTTGTTCTTTTAGCATATGGTATTTTTTTGGCCTACTTAGCACTTAGATTGCATAGATCTGAATTTGGGTCTTTTCTTCATTGTTCTAGTCTTTTATTAGCCTATTTCTAGGAACTTGTAAAATCATAAATCATAAGTCCACTTAGCCAAGTTGCAAGTGGCCTATTGCACACACACTAAATTTTAAAGTTCCAAAATCATCTTTTTGGGGGTTTACTTTGATTAAGTGAATTTGTGGGGGTGTCTCCTATGTGACTGTGCCTATTATCTCTCTTGTGATCTTGAATTACATCATGGGTTAATCTAAAGTTCCACTCTTAACTGCACAAAATTATGCTACATGGAAAGTACATGCATGGAGTAAACTAATCGATTTTTTTTAAATTTAATACATTGATGGAACCATAACTGCACCTATAGATCCTAAGGAAAATCCAACCACATATATGGATTGGCTCACTAAAAATTCTATGGCATTGGGTACAGTTAGAAAGTTCATTTTAGATGATCTCATTTTCCATGTTGATAAATGTACTACAACCAAGGAAGCTTGTGATAAGCTTGCTACTTTGTATGGAAAGATTAATAAGGTTAAGGGATACAAACTTGAAAATTATCTCCTAAGCCTTGATCCTAATAATTTTGACACTATTCAATATTATGTCATGAAAGAAAATGACCTAAGATCACAACTAAAAGATTGTGGTATTGAGAAAGAGGATGACCAATTGGTCTTCACCTTGTTGGACAAGCTTCCAACCGAGTATGCAACATTTGTTTCAAGTTTTCAAACTCAACAATTGATAGTTAGCAGCTTCCCATCACCATCTTTTGAGGATCTCATAGATCTTTTAATTCTTGAGCAAAATAAGTTGATGAAAATGGGCATTCTCAAGTCTTCAACTTCAAGAGTATTGGTGGTCAACCATAAAAATAACAAGCAATGGAAACGGAAAGGCCAAAATAAATCTTCACTAAAGCAACAAGGAGAGAATAAACAATCCACACCTCCAAAACAAGGCTCGTCATCATCTTCTTCAAAGAATAAAAATTCAAGCACAAAGGAGAAACCAAATTGTGCATATTGTAAAAAGATCCGACATGAGGAGCATTGTTGTCATGCCAAGCAAATTGATGAGTTCACCAACATCATCAAGAAGAACAACATCAATTTTCCTAATGCCTATGAAATGAAAACTCATCTTCTTCCACTTCTACTTCATCTTAGTCTAAGGGAAAAAGGAAAGCTTTCATGTCAAAATCAAGTTCATCACAGAAGTGGATTCTTGATTCAAGGGCTACTCAACATGTGTTCTTCAAAGAGGTAGTTTTTCTCCTTGCAATCCTCTTCAGTGCCTCACATCTTCATTGGTGATAATAGACAAGTGGAAGTTGAGGGAAAAGGTGCAATTGAGATGGGTGATGGAAAATTTGAGGATGTGCTGTATGTCCCAAAATTGAGCACCAATATTCTCTCCATCTACCAAATCACACATCATGGAGATGGTAAGAAAGTTGAATTCACTACTGACATAGTTGTGGTAAAGGAACTTGAAATGATACTTTGGTTGCAATGGGTCAAGCTAATTACAATACAAGGCTTTACTCATTCTCACATTGGGTTCCTTGTGCTCGTTCTACAACATTGATCACTCATTCAAACTCACAAAGTAAGATATGGCATGAGCAGTTTGGTCATCTCAGCTACTGCTATCTACAACAACTTCACACCAAGGACATGGTCAAAGGGCTTCCTCAACTCAATTTTTCAAAGGGACTATGTTTAGGATGTTCTATGGGAAAGAATCCCAAAGAGAAGTTTGATAGAGGGGACTCTTGGAGAGCCTCAGATCTTCTTGAACTTGTTCATAGTGATGTAGTGGAACCGTTTCCAGTGCCATCCTTTGGAAAAGCTCATTATGTCCTAACTTTCGTTGATGATTTTTCATGATACACTTGGATCTACTTCCTTTGTCACAAAAGTGAATTATTTGAAACGTGTCTCAACTTCAAAGAACATGCTGAGAAGTAATCTTGGAAGCAAGTCAAGATCCTGCATACAAAGAATGGTAGAGAGTATACGAACAATAGACTTGAGGAATTTTTGACACTTGAGGGAATTGAATTACAACATTATGTTGCCTACACATCACAACAAAATGGTGTGGCAAAAACAAAAAATAAAACCCTCAAGGAAATGGCAAGCTACATGATACATGCCAGGCCTCTTGGTCCAACTTTTTGGGTCGAAGAAATTAGTTGTACCACCTACATCTAGAATTGGGTTACTCACAAAGCTTTGAAGGTATCACTCCTTTTGAAGATTGGTTTGCTAGGAAACCCATTGTGAAACACTTCGGAGTATTTGGGAGTCCAACATGGGCTCGTATTCATTTATAGAAATGTAGGGAATTGGATCCATAAAGCAAGCCTTGTATCTTTGTGGAATATGTAGATGACGTTAAGGCATACAAACTGATGGATCTTGAGACTCATGAGATTTTCTATGAGATGAGTGTACATGTTGAGGAAATCTCACCTAGCCTTGACTCTTCTACTCCTCCTCCTTCCTCCACAGTTAAAAACAATGAAAGTGATTCAGATGATGATGGCTCTCCTTCCTCACAGACTCACAAGGTTAAACCTTCACAGGGTCCAATTCTAGTTGAGGAGCCTCATGCTTCTACCCCTACTAGACCTCGTTGGGCTCGTCAGACTCTTGAGGTAGCAGGTCCACTCATTAGGGACCCTTTCGATACTCGAAGGACTAGGTCACAACATGAGCATGAGCCTCTTCCACATGATCTCATTGCATTAGCTTCAAATCCACAATCCTTTAAGGAAGCCTCCAAGGTTCCTGAATAGGATGTAGCTATGGAGGAAGAGTATTGTTCTTTGATGAGAAACAACACCTGGGAGTTAGTCCCTCTCCCTAAGGGGAGAAATATGGTTCAATGAAGTGGATATATTAGACTAGATATGCAGTGGATGGGAGTGTTTACAAGTATAAGGCATGACTTGTTGCAAAGGGTTTCTCACAAGTTGCAGGATTTGACTACACTAAGACCTTTGCACCTGTTGCAAAGATGACTTTTGTTCACTTGACACTAACCATTGCCACTTCACATGATTTAGAAATACATCACACAGATGTCAAGAGTGTTTTTCTACATAGGGATCCTGATGAGGAGATCTATATGGAGCAAGCACATGGTTTCATCGATGATACTTCATTGGTTTGTAGGTTGAAGAAGTCCATCAATGGCCTTAAGTAGGCCCCTCGGGCTTGGTATGCCAAGACAAATTACTTCCTTTTCTCCACCAGATTCACCAGGTGTTATTTAGATCAAAATGTCTACATCTTGAGGAAAGATGATGAACATTTCATACTTGTGCTCTATTTTGATGATTTGATCATTACAGGGAGCACCTCATCCATCATTGGCAGTGTCAAAACTACTTTGCATGAAAAAAATTCCATGAATGACTTGGGTCTTCTTCACTACTTTCTTGGCATTAAGATTTTGCAATCTTCATCTCGGATTACATTGTCATATCTCAATTATGTTCTTGATCTTCTTCCACGGTTCCACATGACTAGTTGTAAGCCTGCTTCAACTCCCTTTCTTTCAGGAGTCAAGATTGAGGCTAAGTGATCTACTCCACTTATTGGTGCCACTTTGTATCATCAACTTGTTGGAAGTATCATCTATTTGAATCATATATTCCCTAACATATCTTATGCGGTTGGAATGGTCTCCTAATTTACGTAGGAACCACATGAAATTCATTGGAAATTTTCCAAACACATCTTGCACTACATCCAGGGTACTCATCAACATGGCATTCAATATATAGGAGATGCACAACTTGACTGATTATGATATACTAACTTAGATTGCATTGGGAATTCTAATGATCACAAGTCCACCTTAGGCTACAACTTCCATCTTGGGTCATGACCCATTTCATGGTAGAGAAAGAAGCAATATGCCTTTGATCTTTCATAAATAGAGGTTGAGAATAGAGGGGCTCTTACTGCCACCACTGAGGTCATTTGGCTTCAACATATTCTTTTTGAGTTTTCTTTTTCCATTCCACATCTGGCAGTCATTTGATGCAACAATTAGAATGGTATTGTGATCTCCAAGAATCTCGTCCAACATCAGAGGACCAAGCACATTGAAATTCATATGCACTTCATCAAGGAGTTGATTCAACATCAGGTCATTGACTTCAGCTATTTTCCAAGAACAAAATAGGTAGCCGACATATCCACCAAACCCTTCACTGAAAGTAAGTACCTTCAGTTGTGAGCTCTCTTGGGGGTGCTGGATGTGTCAAGGGGAGTCACATGACTTCTTCATTCTCTTCATGGGAGATATTTTTTCCTCATCTTGGGGTTTCATCCTTCTTCATTTGTACATTCATTTGTTTTCTTCTCTATTGTGAGTGGGATTTTTTCACATGAGGCTTCCTCCCTTTCCTCACTTGTGTGATTGCGTTATATTTTTAGATAGTACCTAACATAGCCTAGTTGTTGGGACCCATCTTTCATCTTATCTTGCATGTTTAGTGTTTATCATAAAATATTGCACCTCTCTGACAATCTTATGGGAAATTCAGTGAGTAGGGGACAACATGCGTCTCACTGAATACCTCTGATATTTTTATAGAAACTTAGAGAAGAGCTGAATTTCTATAAAAACTTAGAGAATGATAAATTAGACACAAAACATCACTTCCCTTCATTGGCAGGAAGAGAACAAACAACAAAGGCTCAATACAAGCATAGATGCAACTATTCAATCAACCCTCAGGAAATTTATATTAAGATCTGAATCAAGGACAAAAGTCCTAGATCTAACACAAAATGTTCTCAAAAGAAATACAAACTCTCACTCCTAATATAGCATATTATGAAAAGATGGTAAGCTTACAAGGAAAATAGAAAAGTCCAATGGCATAGTCCAGTTACCGAAGCTTATGAATTATTCATATACACAAACAATATACAAGTGTTATAATCAAAACTATTTAGATTAGCAAGACATAGTGCTCTATTCTAAACACAGATATAATGAAAGAAATAATGAAAGAGACCATATAATGCATAGTTTCAAGTATTTTTCATAATAACCTATATTACAAATTCATATGAACTTTAAAACAAAAATCAAATTCCAATCCAATAATAGTTTGATCATAAAATAGACATAACATACTAGAGTGAAGCAATATTCTATAAACCCTTCAAAAATAAATTCTTCTACTAACTAAGAAAACTAAAAAACACTTCTCCAATAGGATTTTTTTTGGAACCTTTGTTTCATTCCTGCCGTCTACAATATATAGCCACCTTAGAGAGAAAATACTGACCTCCCTAGAAGTAATGATTGCTAGACATCAAAAATCAATAGCTTGAGAACTCCTGCTTTAGATATTTTCTAGCTACCATATTTATGTCGCCTAGATATTTCAAAAGGATTAGCCCTCGTAAATTCTTTGATCCCAAGGAATATTCTAACAATCATTACTATCGATCACCCAAGTGGACTTGGCAGCACTACCTCATATCTTCTTACTGATCAGGAGTACAACACATTTTGTCAGACGTTAAGTTGAAAATTCCTTTGGTGGGCTACAATGCAAAGGGGTGGCGTGTCAAATGGGTTGACAAATTCTCCTTTGTAAAAAGTGAAAACAAGAAAACATCCACCGGATCGACACCTGGTTCACTTTCCAACAATAGAAAAAATACTTGCTGAGAGACGCACAACCACCATATGACCCATCACACGTCTATTCAGAAATGAAAACCTTTTATGCTAGGTCCTTTTGGAGGAAAAAATAGACTCGAAAGATAAAAAATAAAATCCAAAAATTTGCTCCACAGTTTTGGCGACTCACAGGGGGCCTTTGTTTGCAAAATATCGAATCTAAGACCTCTGGTTACTCTTGGAGCTTGAGGAAGGAAAAATCTAGAATCTCCCAATCTGCATCACTTGGTCGATTAAGTCTATTGAATACCTTATTTGCCCGATCCAGTTCAAAGACGTCCTTAAAAGAAACAAATCCCCATCTTACTAAAATGATGCCCATGATAATAGATGTGCGAGAGTTGGAGAACCTCACGATCAAGGTCATCTACTGTTGGGGTTGAGCTTGGGCCTGGTAGATTTGGAGGAGTTTGAATCCTTTTTTGGACCTCTTCTTTAATTTTTTCGACCAATAAAACATCTTTACTTGCTGAGAAGAAAGGATGCGACCCATAACTATATAAGATCTCAAAATATTTCATGATTTCATCAATCCTCTTATTTAAAATGGCTTTGTTGTTCTTGGTTTTGGATGCTGCCTTATGGTAGTAGATGAATTCATTAACTCTAATAGAGGTTTCCCTATGATTTATTAGACTAGCACCTCTCAAAGCTTCATCCATTTCCATATAGAGCTTGGAGATCAAATTATGGGATTCGACCAATCAAGGAGCATAGTCTTGAAGGGTTTGATCAGCCATTGAGCCCAATACTGTGAGGGAAATAATGATTTTCTCCCCATAAGCGGATACCAACCTTTTCTATGTAGGAAGGGTTTGTATTTTTGGGCAGTGGCCAACCCTTCTTGTATCTGGGTCTCCTTCTCCTTCAATTGTTTCCCTAGTTGATCTCTCCTATCAAGAGATTCTCCTAGTTCTGCCACCATATTTTGAGTTTTCTGAATCTGAGCATGCAAAGCAGCCTCGACTTCTTGCTTATCACTTCTTAGTTTTTCAACTTCCTTCGAGCCTTTTGGATTTCGTCGAAAGCCTGAGAATGGATTCAATCTAGCTTCTTTCTTACATCTTCCCAAACATGTTGGTGCTCTTTAATAGACTAACGCTCAACTACAAGTTCACTCTTCAATCTATCAATCTCAGCATAGAGCTGGATCTGCTCATCTTGGAGTTCCTCAAGTGATCTTACTGCTTCATTTCACTGGTCTTGTACCCGCAATATGTAGTTCATCTCGTCATTTCGGGCCCTGAGCTCCGACTTTAGACGACTCACTATTTCTTTGACATTTGCCAACTCACCCTCACACTTTCTCAGCTTTTGATCCAACTTCTCATAGTCTGTGTATACCACCTTCTGAGTGGTCTTCACCAACTTCATCTTATCGCAAGGGAGGATTTCATTCAAATCTAGACCTACTAGTTGGATATCATAATCTTCTAGCTACATTTGACCCTCTAGTCGAGCTATGAGTGGCTTCATGGTAGTGATCGATAGAGATTTTTTCTCTTTATTAAAACACATTTGAATCTTCTTAGAGGTAGGCAACTCAATATTCTTTTCCCTTCTTTTTTGTTTTCTATTTTGTCAAGCCTACCTAGTTACATAAAAATGATTCTTAAGCATTTATGGGGTGTCAATATGTTGTGCTTCCAAAGAAGCACTAGGGGGAAGACTAAAAAAGGTAATAGATGGAGATATTTTAGACATATGGGCATGTAGGGAGGGAAATGGGAGAGTGATCATTGAGAATGGCAGGATGCCAAATTGGGATCGGGAGCTTGGGGTACTGATCGGAGTAAAAAGTGTTTGAAATTAGAGAGTCAATGGCTGCCATAGTAGATACTATTTGATTGGAATGTAGTGCCACATTACTTGACACATAACAAGATAGAAGGGGGCTCATTTAACACTAATAATTCTAAATTAGAAGGCAGAGGATTCTTATCAATGGGAGGAGGTAAAGGTTTGACCAAAGATGCATTATTAGGGAGAAGAGGGGGAGCAAGAATCACCTGAACTGCAATAGTCCAAATGTTGTGCATAGAGGATTATGCTTCTTCTTCATTTCTAACGGCAACATCAAATGTGTCAAGATCTCAGACTCATCATAATGTTTTTCATCCCGAGCTTGATCAATCCGACTCTCTCATTGATGACCCAACTGAAGTGTGGCCTTCATATTCCATGGTCGGTCCCCTCAGAGAGCGCCAGGTCCTCTTTCCTTTCTCTGAATATTGACATAAGAAACAATCTACGAGTCATTTTTCTTAGAATTTTTCCCTTTGTCAGACCCTTTTTGGTGGGGAGGATGACATGGAAGTTGTTCCTCCGTTACCTCATGGTTGGATTCTAGACTGCTATTGTTGGAATCAACCTCTTTGTCATAGATGTCTTCAATATATTCATCATATGTCTAAAAATCCTCTAGATACCTCTAGGTGTTACCCATTTCGTGTTGGAACCTCCATAAATCTGTCATTTTACATTCTGACCATCCTGGCCACTTCATTTGGCTTCGTAAGGTCTTGTTTATCGACATATCGCTCTGATATTCTGCATGTGTGGAGTAGAAACTCAACCACTTTGAACTCTTCATGGGTATGAGGGCTGAGTTAACATACAAATCTAGTCTTTCCTATATCAGGTTTCTCTTAGACTCTACATATTCCCATGCCTCATGGTTTAGGGGAATATATCTCAACGAATTATGGTCCCACTTGTCACATATGAGAACTAAGCCCAAAGGCACCAATAAATTGGTTATTTCCCTATGTGCCTTATGCTTCTCCAGTACTACGCCGCTATTTGTGATATTAAGGGGAAGTGAAAATAACTTCATTTTATTCCTTCCTTTGCCATATGCATTGTTGGCAGGAGTTGCCTATCAACATGCCTCCAACACAAAAACCTAATTTATTAAAAAACTTGGGAGTCAGAAAGGCTCCCTAGAAAAACCATGGTACTTGATAAATGTAAAATCCTCCTCGAAGAAATAATCCACCCGAGGCGATGCATTTCTAATCCACAACAAAACCTAAGGAGAAAAAATGCCACTTGCTTGAGGTAATAATTCTTGTAGCATTGGTCTTAGAATGAGTTGTTCAAACTCATAGTAACTACTTGTCCTTGGTAGGACACCAGTCCATACAAAAATTGGCTAAATTAAACCCTCTTCATCTACCCTAGATATAGGTAAATTTCTTTCTAAAAACCTAAAATTTTGATGTACGATTAAATGGACCAAGAAAGAGGAGTACCTAAATTTGTATTCAGATTGGTAATTTTTTAGCTGCAACAACATATTGGCAGCTATGACATTAGGGTATGTGCAGGATCATCATGGAAAAAACAGGCCCTTAAGTGGCAATAAAATTTAGAAAATTAGAGTTAGGCAACTTGATGTAAAAATTTGAATAAGCTATCTATGTTATTTCAAAAATATGTAACAATAGAATTTTCAGAAAATTGAATGTAGTTTCTAAACTACTAGGTTTATTTATTTTTAAAAAATAATCTATTTGGTGAAAATTTAAAATTTCAATGTAGTAGTACTTAAATTTTAGGGAAAAAATAAGAAGTAGGTGTCTATCTGACCACCCTAACGACAATAAAATGACAATAGTTTTTTATAATATTTTAGCTATAAGTAAAGGACTGATGTCCCGATGTGATGCATATTTTTTTGTAATTTTTTTCCCTGTAAATAATTAAATATGAATTTTCTATTACAAATTTTAAAAAATATAAAAACGTGTACGTCTAACCACCTTAACTTGGTGAAAACTTCATGAATATCATATATATTTTTTTAATCCTATATTATGCAAAGCATAGAATGTACGCACGTTTTGGATTCAAAAAATGTGAGACTATTTGAAAGCTATAGAATTTTTTCAATCAACCTATCAATCTAGACTTTACTCATAACTCAAATAGAAAATAAATAATAATAATTTATTAAATTCAAAATAAAGCATAATTTATATTGGTGGAAAGCTGAGAATATCCTTTAAAAACCTTTTTCATTTCATTAATTTTGGGTAAAAAAAGGTCGTCAGCCACATGGGCCATCATATCACTTCCATATCACCACTTTTTGCCCCATCATGATCCTGCACATACCCACTAGCAAAATTAAAGTATCTTTGTTCTCATTCATGCTTAAGTATCAAGGCAAGGGTCATTTGAAAAGGGTGAACCTCCTCATTGTTGTCCAAATGAAAAAAAAAAGACAACATTGAAAACAAATCCTGTGTGTTGTCTGGGAACATCTTTAGTGCGAAGGGAAAAACAATACGGCCTCTGGTTGGCTTATCCCTCATCTTGCGGTTATAGAAATTTTCCCTTTTATTTTATTCACCCCAATAGGTCTCCATATTTTCTTCGACAAACATCTCTATATACCGGTTGTAGGGGATGCACAAAATCTCTCGTATAGATTGAGAAGAGACCACTACCTTTATTATGTTGCATGTTATTATTCCATTTCCTTAATCAAACCTCTTGGCACATGCATCTACTAGTTCTAGGCACAAATGTATGGAAGGTATCATAAATTGGGGCAACCCACAATTCCAAAGTCGAGAGGTGAAAATATCAGTGCTTCCATAATCTCTCATCCTTCAAAAGGCCCCCTCCCTGAGATGTTTTAGGGTTCTTGGCCAACTTGTGGTAGTAGATATTATCGGTGACATCTCGCACTGCTCCGCCTTTAATACTCTTGTCTACCAGCATCCCTTTACAAAACTTGAAAGGATGCTCCTTGGGTACTTGGGCATTTGCAAATGAATTTTCCCCAAAAATATTGGTGAAGGCCGACCTCCTTGGTGTAGATTCAAACCTCCTTCCAGTTGCTATAGGTTCTGCTATGACTACTTCAAAAATTGTAGAGACTTTGTTAAAACAACCACTTGCTCTTTTCTTTTCTGGAAATGATTACTTATCAAGGAAGTACATGTAGTTAAGGTCATGCCGTAACCGCTAATCTATTAAATGTTTCTACCGAGGTCATACTTGTGGGTAGAGAATCCGTATCACTCAGAAATTCCAAAATCCTATAGGAATTGATTTAGTATAGTCCTTTTCGCCGCCTCTTTCCTAGAATTAACTCATTGCCTTGAGGAGAGTACCATTACTTATGTCGATCTTGTTTAGCGATACAAAGTACTCTTGAAAGGAATTTCTCATTAATTTTTTGGACATTTATCACATTAATCCCTATCTTTTAACTTATGCAAGTTGGAAAATGTTGATGATGGCTAAGGATAGGTGTTCAAAATCACCTCATACAGGCAATTACTTCCCAATGTCTAAACATTAATGTTCAACTTTGTGACAGATATTTTGTAAGATTTATTCTTCCATTTGTTGGCTGCCTCAACATGTCCCATTACCATCTGGCCAAAAATAGAACTTCTTTTGTTTAGTCATTTCGGCATCTCTTTTATATAAATAGCTATACCACCTCAAGGGCATATTCATTCGAAAAAGAAAAACTTTGGAGTTTATCTATTTTCCTAGTTTGCAATATTTCCCTTACTTTTTTGTGCCAACCATGACTACTGGTTTAGGTACCCCCATCTGCCTTCTCCCATGTAGGCCATAGTATGCCTTCATTGGAGAGGTCACAGGTGAGAGAATTAAGCACTTGGTGAAGAAATGTGACCGCCTGGGGGTAATTTCCTTCAGGTGGGTCATGGGTATAGACTTCATCGAAGATGATAATGTGATGCACACCAACTCTAATGTCCTATCTCAGTTCGTGGCCTCTTTGTTGGACGTGAACATCGCCAAGACCAAGATAGTCAAGCTATGCCACTGTATGTTTGACGTTTCTCTACTGGAGGGGCTTGGTGAGATAGTGCAAGTCACTATCCCTAGCATCGACATCCCTACTGCAATGTACCTTCACAAGTTCATTGATGTGGCATGGGCATGCCTTGGCTTCCTTTCATTAATGACTTTCACACAAAGGACCTAAACAACCACCATGCTTTGTCTTTGCTTGCTGCTACCTACCTCCTCCAAGAGTATGGTGTCAACAAAGCTCCTACCTAGTATGAATTGAAGAAGCAGTTTGAGCTCATTGTCTTTGGCCGCATGAAATGAGGTCGTGGGTCATCAATTGCATCCCAATTGCATGTGAAGAAGAAGAAGAAGAAAATGATATGGGAAACTAGCCCTTATAATGATAAATAGAGGCCTTTCTTTGGTTTTTATTGAAAAAATGCCTGAATTTTGTACCTTTTCCATTTTTCCCGAATACCCATTTCAAGGATTTGCTCGAATAGAGGTTTTCTTGTTTAAAAATTTGACCCTTACGCTACCCAACACTGTAAATTTGGTGAAAATGTAATATAATAGATTTTTCATACTTCTTCTAGTTTTCCACTTATTTCTAGAACTAAAACTAAAACACAAGATTTTTACAAAATTTACATATAGTACATGTTTGTAAAAAAAATGCCAAAATTTAATGGAAATTTTTTAGATGAATATCATTTACCTTCTATTTCTTCTAACTCATAGGCATTATTTTCTTTGCATGCACTGATTCGGAAAGGACCCTTCTACAGTGCCTTGAATTTGGTATGTTTCCCTGGTTTCGTAGAGTGCTCCACATATTTTAGCACTAAGCTCCCCTCCTAGAAATTTGGGTTGGAAGTATTTTTGTCAAACTAGCGCTTGACTGCTTGCTGACAGATAATCATTTCTTCAAAATATTTCTCTCTATTTTCTTCCAACTCTAGAATCTCGGCTATTCGTAGCTCCATTGCAAAAATTTCCTCTATTTCTAGGGCTTTGAGTAATTATAACACAGGTAACTCCATAGAAACAGGCATAACCACCTCCTTTCCATAAAATATCTCATAAGGAGATGTTTTCAAGATTTTTTTTGTGTAATTTGATCTACCGACATGGAGGACCGCAAATGTTTGTGCCATTCCATTTTTCATTCGGACCCGATCCGTTTGATTAACCTAATTAGGATTTTATTTGTTGATTTCGCTAAAACATTTCCCTATGGGTAATAATTTGAAGATGTCCTAAGAAAAATCCCATTTCTAATGGAAAAATATAATACCTTCAAACCTATGAAGGCCCTAACATTGTCGGATATTATGGTCTTTGGGGAACCAAACCTCGTCACCAGCCCTTCTAGAAAGTTAAGAATCTCACCCTCAGTAGGACCTTTTAAGGTGACAACTTTTGTCCATCTTGTAAAATAATCAGTCATCATGAGAATCCATTTGTGACCAGAGCTAGAGATAGGACTTATCATCCCAATAAAATCCAAACCCCACTAGGTGAAGGGTTCCTCTATTACAATAGGACTCAAAGGTAAAGCGGAATTATTTCTCTTTCCGACAAAGAATTGGAACTAGGTACATCTTTGTACTAGGGTATGTGCTTCTGAAAACATTGAGATCCAATAATATCCTACTCACATGATCTTCAAAGTAGTATTTTTAGTAGAAAAATTCCCTCCCAAAGAGCTACTACGAAATTATTTTAGAATATTATCCAACTAATTTTTATCTAGACATAGGAGTAATACTCTATCATAGTTCCTTTTGAACAAAATCCCCTCAATCAATATGTATGTAGTACCTTGTAGTCAATAGTATCTTCATTTGTGAGAGGGAAGGGTAGTCGGGTAATATCCCTTCTGCATGTATAAGGTTTGATCCATTACCCATGACTCTTCAGATTCAAAATTGTTGGAGAAAACTTGATAAATCTCTTTGTCAAATTCAGAAAAAGATGCTTGTGCAATATATTCACACATGCCTCTTCCTTGCACAAGCTTGGTTAGCTTGATGTCCACATCATATTCTAGAATTTTTGTAATCCAATTAGCTATTTTCTTAGTTATCTCTCCCTTTGTGATGTATTCCCTTACACTTGGGTGAGTGACCAAAATAGTTATTTTGTTAGCCGCCACTGGGTGTTGAAACTTTTTGAGACTCTTGACGATGGAAAATGCTTGCTTTTCTACAAAATTGTACTTGGTCTCATAGCCTTTGAGAGCTCTTGAATGAAAATAAATTGGATGCTCACCATTTTGCTTCTCTTCCTTTTGAGTGAGCACCGATGCTATACTATCCACTCCACTGTATACATATAGCAAAAAATCCTTAGAGAAATCAGGATTGGCCAATAATGGGGCAAAAAAAATAGCATTCTTTCTTTGTTCAAAAGATTCTTTTCCTTCAGAAGTCCATTAAAAATCATATTATTTTTAAGCATCAAGGTAATGGGCATCGCAATGCCTACGAAGTCGGAGATGAAATTACTAACAAAATTAATCTTCCAAAAGAAAGATTGTAATGCCTTCTGATTTACTGGTAAATGTAGATCTAATATGGATTTTGAATCTTTTAGAATCTATTGTGATCCCTTGCTTGGACACCACAAAACCAAGAAGTTTACCTTGAGGCACTCTGAAAGCACATTTTTTGGGATTTAAGGAAATCCAGAACTTTTGACACCTTTGAAAGACCTGCACTAAATGTTCAAAATGATCAGCTCCTACTTTTGAGAAGATGCTCAGATCATCCAGGTAAATCAAAATAATGGAATTGATCAACCCTCCAAAAGCATTATCCATGGCCCGTTGAAAGGTTGCACCAGCATTTGAGAGTCCGAAAGGAATCTTTGCATATGCGAACGTGCCCCACTTAGGGGTGAATTTCATCCTATGTTGATTACTCTCTTTGAAAAGTACTTGATTGTATCTTGAAAAACCATTAAAGCCTAATGTCACCATTCTTCTTCCAAATCATTACCAAATTAGACAACTAAGTTGAATGTTTAATTAGATAAATGATTCAAGATTTAATCAATTTGGTGAACTCTTCAACCATCATTTCTTTGACCTTCAGATTGATGAGCCTTTGTTTCTCTCAGATAGGTTTTGACTCCTCTGCCAAGTCGATGGTATGCTGAATTATACTAGTGTCGTACCCTCTAAGATCATCATAATTCCATGCTATAACTCCTTACTTGGAACACAAATTCTTCAAACTTTCTATGTCTTCCCATTGTACATTCTTCCCAACTTTCATCGTTTTGTCATCACTGACTTCTAGCTCTTCATAGTCCTTCTCATCGGCCCGAACCGTTGCTTTCCATTCATTACATCTTCACAATCAAAGAGATTATTGAGGGAAATCAAACCCTCAGGTAACTTATTTCCTTTCAGTTGAATGACCTACCTTTTGGGTGGAAAAAAATTGATTTCGAATGGTCTGAAGGTCATTTAGATTTCTAAACAAAATTGGCTATCTGGGTGTCATCTTCAAAAACCTTCTAGTTTTGTTCAATATCAGGGATTGATCATTGGATGACTATACCAATGGCACTCTTTTTAGAGTCGAGAAGTAGCTCAAATTGTGACCTGATAGAAGCCATCTTATCTGCTACATCTTTCAAGGACCGAGGGATAGCTTGTATATTGAAAGCCTCAAAATCTTCAACTAGGTTCCATATCCAATGCCTATAGGCCTTCATTCTAGTATTTTTTGCCACTACTTGACTATAGATTTGACTGACAACCAGCTTAGAATCTCCAAATACTTACAATATTTTCACACCCATGCGCTCGGTAAGGAGAAGGTCGTGGATTAAGGCTTCATACTCCGCATCATTATTTGAACATGGAAAATGGAAATGATAGGCCTTAAGGGTTTCAGATCCTGTTGGAGACAACAATCAGAATCCTGCCCCAAAACTAGCTTTGCATTTAGCACAGTCAAAGTACACTATCCATAGGCAATTATCCATTGGATCACTATAACTTTCCTGATCTTCTATTAACTTTGATCAAACCATGTCATCATCAAATATGACATAATTACCCCATCCTGTGGCATGAAAATTGTCGAACAGATCAAAATCAATGAACTAGTTAAGGAGGAACTCTTCTTCTGGAGTCCCTTCACTTGTTTCCTCTTCATATTCTATAATTTCATAGAAATACCTTTCTTGTTTAGAAAAAAAAGTATGCTTGTAGCTTCCAAGCAAAGAACAACCTTATCCGCTATGTGCTGAACATACAAAGATTCTGAAAGAATTTTCATATTTGCTCCATCCTTGGTTCTTAGTATCATATGAGACCAATCTAGAGCTAGGCATCCACCTAGTTTGGTGGTGAAATCCTAGGAGAGACACATCCTAAATATTGGAGGGATGTCAACTATCACTTTCTCTTGTGAGACTGTCTGACTTGGGCATGAAAAACGAGTTAAGGATAAATATTTTATCCGACCAACTATCAAGACCTTTTTTCCATCTAATTGCATGATCCCATTTTCCAAAGCTTCATAATTAAGCATCAAAGAATCAACCACCTCCTTTGGCATGACTATTGTACTAGCTCCTGAATCAATCATATTATTATGCAAAAGCTTATCTCCCACAATTAGCATTAAAAATAAAGGAGTGGGCTTTGGCTTACTTGCCTCTCCTCCTTTTTCCTTTTTAGAACCATTCATGTATGCTACTATCTTTGGGCCTTGAGCATCTGACATGGGGAATCTTCTTCATTCAGCTTGCACTACAGTATTTCCTCTTCACGTGAATTTAGCTCTTCATTTCTGAGTGATCCTTCCAGCAATGTCTTTTGTTCAAGGATAGATATCACATCCCACAAATAGACATTAGTGGGTGCCTTCTTCATCTACTCCACTACATTAAGCATCCCAACTGGCTGGACCTTGGGTCTGAATGGCCGAACCTCCCTGAGCTTCTATCGAAGGCATTTCATTGCTAATAGTTTGTATGTCTTATCAGATGGTTTGTTAGGTGTTCATGGAAAATGTCGTTGCAAATCCAATTGAACAATTGACTGATTAGTGGGCTAAGGATGTTGTCTCTAGGATGGTAGCAGTGATCAAGGTTGTGAATATAGAAGTGGTTGTGACACATATTCCCTAGTGATTACTCTCTTGGATCTAGTATTGTAATCCGACTATACCTTCAAAAAACTGGTTCTCGGGGTTTCATTCATGAAAAGTGAATCCTGTTTCTCCATCCAAGAGGAAAGAACCTGATCAGGTACTATGTCCAGCTCTTGATCCATGGACATGTCTTGCATTTTTTCTCTAAATAGAACTTTCTCCATCTCAAGAGATTCATACTCTTCCATGCTGGGTTGTACGCCTTTGGTTCTCCTCTCCTCTATTTTCTACTCCAAATTTCCTCTAGGGCAGTTTTGAGGCATGTGACTATCGTTACAAGGGAAACAACGAGTGTTATAATCATCTACAAAGTTGTTCTGGCCTAGCATCAACTCTTTGCCTTAGTTGTCTTTGACCGTTTGCAGCAACATAGTCACTAGGACTAGTTGATTTTCCACTAAGGATTGCTGGCCTCCCTGACCTGAAGATCCTCCATATGAGCCTTGTTGATTTTGTTGATAGAAAGGTCTACCCCCTTGGTATGCCTAATTTTCTTGTTTCAGAGGTACCCCTTGCTGCCGCTTTATGAGAACTAGCTCATTAGTGAAGGATCCCATCATACTTTTGATGTCCTTAAGGTTGTCCATAGTAGAAGAGGAAGTCAAAGTTCCTAGTTGCACATTTGGGTACATGTACATAGATTTGGGTGGAGGTGAGCTTGATACTTGGGTCACTGAGGTGTTCAAAGAAGACTCTTCATGGACTGGGGTGTTGGAGATCTCGAGAAAAATAGGCATCGGAGGTCTCGGAAAAAGTTTACCCATGTCCATCAAACTATTCTCCACTCAAACCATGAGGTCATAGGCATCAGGTTGAGTGTCAACTCCCATAGAAGTTATCTAGATCATGATATCTAATTTGATGGATTTGAGAAAGACCATAAAGGCCATGGCGGCTGGGGGTCTTATAGTTATTAGAATCCTCTACCAAGTTTTGTTAAACCTAGTGTTAAAGTCATTCATGGCTTCTTAAAGGGCTCTCTTGATGGCAATCAGTTGATGCAATAATGAAGAGTGATCTCCTCTCTCTGAAAAATGATCAAAAAATTTCTGCCCAAGCTAGTCCCACAAAGTGATAGATCCTGAGGTTAAAGATCTATACTAGTCTTGAGCTTTCCCTTTGAAAGAAGCAACTAGAAATCTCTTGGCGATATTCTCCTCAATGATACTGTGCACCCTACACACCTCAACTACATATTGAAGGTGTTCAAAAGGAGTCATAAAATATTCTCCCAATTTTTTTGGAATAGCCTTGAGGGTGTTAGAAGGTATGGCGGGCCAGACATCAGGTTGAGCTAGCGGCTGTAATGGGCTCCCACTATCCCAAGTTACAAAAATTATAGGAGTGGAAGGGGGAATATGGGTCATGGAAAAAATATTCCTATGAACTAGATATATTGGAATTCTCATCTGAAAACTTCATCCCTCAGGTGGGGTAGACAAAGCTCTAAATTTTGTACTCCTACTTCTCACTCTTCCACTTCTCAAAGGTGATACTTAAGATATGGTTCTTCTCCTCCTAGGTACATAAATTGGTAACTGGGAGTACTGAAAGTTACCCCTTGATGATGCTCTTATTTTAACTCTGGGCATGGAACTTTCAACTTCTTTCCTCTTGTTTGATTTAGAGATATTTTTGATTTGTAATCAAGCCTTTGCAAACTATCCCACCGGGCGTGCTAGAAAAATAAATGTTGATCATAAAATCTTGCCCTCTCTGAAAGTCTTATGGGAAATTCAGTGAGTGAGGGACAACATGTGTCTCACTAAATACCTCTAGGATGTTTATAGAAATCCAAAACTTCTCTAAGTTTTTAAGGAAAAGGAACAAGAAATGTAAACAGAAAAACATGAAAGGTGGTGATGCGCTAATGCTTTTACAACATTTCAAAAATCACTTAACTTCTCCTGTGAATGATATATTAGACACAAAACATCACTACCCTTCATTGACAGGAAGAGAACAAACAGTAGAGGCAAATACAAGCAAAAATGCAGCTATTCAATCAACCCTCAAGAAATTTAAATTAAGTTTTGAATCAAGCACAAAAGTCCTAGATCTAACATAAAAAAATTCTCAAAAGCAATATGAACTCTCCCTCCTAATATAGAATATTATGAAAAGATGGTAAGCTTACAAGGAAGACAAAAAATTCTAATGACATAGTACAGTTACCAAAGCTTATGATTTATTCATATACACAAATAGTATAGAATTATGATAATCAAAACTATTTAGATTAGCAAGACATGGTGCTCTATTCTAAACAAAAATATAATGAAAGAAATACTGAAAGAGACCATATCATGCACAATTTCAAGTATTTTTCAGAATAACCTATATTTCAAATTCAAATGAACTTTAAAACAAAGATCATATTCTAATCCGATAATAGTTTGATCATAAAATAGACATAACATACCAAAGTGAAACAGTATTCTATAAACCCTTAAAAAAAAAATTCTAATAACTAAGAAAACTAAAAAACAATTCTCCAATAGGAAAACTTTTGGAACCCTTGCTTCATTCCTATCGTCTGTAATATATAGCCACCTTAGAGAGAAAAAGCCAACCTCCCGATAAGTAATGACTATCAGATGTCAAAAAATGATAGCTTGAAAGCTCCTGCTCTAGATCTTTTCTAGCTATCGTATTTATGCCACCTAGATATTTCAAAAGGATCAACCCTCGTAATTGCTCTGATCCTAAGGAATAGTCTAACAGTCATTACTATCGATCACCCAAGTGGACTTGGCAGCACTACCTCATATCTTCTTATAGATCAAGAGTACAACACATTCCATTGAACATTAAGTAAAATATCCCTTTCTTGGGCTACATCGTGAAGGGGTGACGTGTGGAATGGGAAAACAACTTCTCCTTTGCAAAAGTAAAAAAAAGAAAACATCCACTGGATCAACACATGGTTTGATTTTGAACAATATAAATAATACTTTTTGAGAGATGCACAACAACCACGTGGCACATCGTGCATCTATTCAGAAACACAAACCTTTTCTGCTAGGGTCCTTCTTGAGGCAAAAAATAGAGCCGAAAGATAAAAAAAAAGAAAAAAGAAAAAAATTGCTTCATAGTTAGCTTGAGTCTTCATTCCCCCAGTTCCACTTAAGGGGGCGTGTTGGTGTAAATAAGTATTTTACTCATTACACTTTACTTAAGCTTACTTAGGGAATGCATATCATTGTAGTTTGCACTTGTGACACCTATTTATTTTCATTATTCATCTAGGTTTGTGCATGCATAGAGAGATATGATTTGGACACCTAGGGAAGTGTGTGTTGGATAAATTACACTCTTTTTGGTGTGATCTAGTTATCACCTTTTTATCTCCACCTTTTGTGGCATGATAATTCCACTTCAGGTCAGTGATCCACCTTTCATGGAATTATCTATTATTTCTCTCCACCTATAGTGAAAAAACATGTATGTACAAGGCAAGCTAGGACATTACCTCTTTTATAGTCCTAGGCTCATCCATGTTAGTAATCAAGGAATAGGCACAATGAGAATCTAACATAGAGAATCCATACCTATCTAGTTGCTTCTTCTCACGTGTAGACCTTCTCACAGGCTGAGGCTATGGTTGTGGTTCTTCTTCTTGTTCAAAAATCTCAGAGCTGCTTGAACCCTCCTCAGTTTCAAGTACACTATCAATGTGGTGTTCCTCTTTTTCTGGAGTTAGAGATATTTCAACAACATAATTTTCCCTTTTATCTTCTTTCATCCTTGACTGCAGATCCACTGAAGAAGGTTTCAATTCATGGAAGATTATGCTTCTACTATACAATACCTTCTCAATCACAAGATTCCAAAGCTTGTATCCTTTCACATGAAGGCCATACCAAATGAAGATACATTTTATAGCTTTGTTTTCCAACTTAGATCTCTTCACATCTGACACATAAACATATGCTTCACAGCCAAAGACACAAATATGTCTTAGAGAGGGCTTCTTACTAGACCAAGATTCCATAGGTGTTTTGTCAACAAGTGCTAATGAAGGAGACAGATTCAACAAGTAATCTGTTGTAGCCATAGCCTCAGCCTAGAACTTCTTCTCCGTGCCAACATTGCTCATCATAATCATTTCCTTCTTCATCAACGTCTTGTTCAACCTTTCAACAACTCCATTTTTTCGTGGATTATAAGGTGTGGTTTTATGCCTTTTAATATTGTGGTCTTTGTAATACCTTTGGAACTCATCAAAACAAAATTCACTGCCATTTTTAGTCCTTAAACACTTTATTTTTCTTCCAATCTAATTTTCCACAAGGTTTTTAAATTCCTTAAAATGACTGAACACTTCTGATTTACTTTTTAAAAAATACACAAATTCCCTCCTCGAATAATCATCAATAAAAGAAACATAATACTTAGAATTCAATAATGAAGGAACATCCACTGGACCAAACACATTAGAATGAATATAATCCAAAACATCAGAAGATTTATGAGGATTGGAATAAAATGAAACATGGTGTTGCTTGCCATATATACAATGTCCACAAAATTGAAATTCCAGGTTGCAATCATCAAACCCCTTAACAAGGTTTTTATTTTTCAAGGCTTTCAAACCTTTTTGACCAATGTGATTGAGCCTTTGATGCTAGAGCATAGTTTTTCTCTACTGTAAGTTTAACTTCCAAAGATTTTTCCCCAAAAAGAACATGTTCATTCTTCTCTTTATGAACAACCTTATGTGACTTTGTAGAGACACTATTGCATTGAACAGCCAATGCGCCCAGCTTGTACAGAGAACCAATTTTGGCACCCCTTGCAAGGACCATCGAGCCTCTAGTCATTTTACACCCATTTCTTGAGAATGAGACTTGCACTCCAACATCATTCAACTTACTTACAAAAAAATAAATTTTGAGCCAGACCTAGTATATTCATTACACCATCAATTCCCTTAATTCTTCCATCAGAAAACTGAATTATGACTCTTCCATGACCAAATATTTTGAGAGATGAATCACTTTCCATATACACCTTTCCACAATTGTATTTTTCATACTTCATGAGACAATCTCTATGAGATGTCATAAGGAAAGATGCTCTAGAATCAATCAGCCAGACATCATCTGATGCCTTAGTTGCCAAGGCTGCAATGAAGGAATTTTCATTGTTGTAAGAAGAATCATTTTCAGAATTCTTCTTCTTCTTCTTTTTCTCCTCTTTGAAATCCTTTCGGACATGACCAAGCTGCCCATAGTTCCAACACTTCACCTTGGACTTCTTGCTAGAAGACTTTGATCTCCCTTCTAATTTTGATTTGGACTTCTTCTCCTTCTTCTTGCCTTTGTCTTTCAATCTTCCTCAAACAACAAGAGCCTCCTTCACCATCTCAAAATATTTCCTTCTCATCTCTTCTGATAACAAAGAAGCAACCACATCTTCCATATTGAAAGTGGTTTTCATTCTCCCAATTTCCATCACCAAGTGATCTGACAAATCTAGCAAAGAACATAACAATAGCATACAATAGTCTTCGTCATAAATCCTCACACCCATAGATGCTAACTAAGCAATCAACATGTTAAAGCTATTCAAATGATCATCAACAAATGCTCCTTCCTACATTTTCAAAAAGTACAAATTCTTTCTAAAGAACAACTTATTCTCCAAGGAGTTACCTTGATAAATATCTCCTAATCTTTTCCATAAACAATATGCAGTCTTCTCTTCACGAAAATTTAGAAGAATAGAGTCTACCAAACAAAGCCTTATCAACCCCTTTTTCTTTTGATCTTCTAGTTCCCATTCTTCTTGCTTCATGCTTGAAGATTTCACTCTAGATACAACAACCCAAAGATCACAATCAACCAACAGATCTTCCATTTTGACTTTCCACAACTCAAAATTGTTGGCATTGAATTTCTTAATTTCAATCCTTCGTGACTTACTTGTCATTTCCATCTCAATCTATAATTTGATAAATTACCTGACTTCTACAAAACTCCCTCTAAATAAAATTTGACACAAAAAATCTAACCTACCGACAAGGATAACACAACTGGCCAAGCTTTGATACCAATTTTTAGGAATATCATTTGTGCAGAACAAAGTTTCCTAATGTCAAAAATGAGAGAAGAATGTAGATATGTCTTTAAATTTCACAATTACAGTCCATTAAAATGCACTATAAAGAAATAAAAGAATAGAGAAATAAATACACACACAATTGGACACTAGATTTACATGGGAAAACCCTTACAGGAGAAAAACCAACCACACCAAGTAAAGCATCTTTGTATTACAGTAAAAAAAATTGCATACAAAGTTACAAACTCAACTTTCAGATGTCAATTGTACATCAACAACAAATTCTTGATCAACCTCATACAAAATATCATTGTTACAATGATTTAAAAAAACATGAACTAAAATTCATGAAAAAATCATTTGATCATCCAACCTTTGAACCATCGAACTCTCAAACCTTTTTATTGTTACAATATGTTCCAATGTATAGCAATAGCCATGATCGATTTATTCTCTGTACAATAAATTTAGTTCAACTTCCTCTATTGAAAAATTATAGAAGTTCCCAGGAACTCAAATGGCCTCCTTCCAAGTTAGAAATATCCTTCAGTTAATGAATTACATCTCATCAATTCATCAAGTTCATGCTCTTTACCTTACAGCACACTACTGTTGCGTAGTCAGTAGCCTCGTGGGATGGTGATAATTGTGCTACCTTTGAACAGGTTGAGGGATCCTGAGGTATGGTAGTAACTGCTCTACTGCCATATAGTCGATAGACTTCCATGGTATGGCGGTATACATGACACTATTACTACATGACTAGTGAAATCATGTGGTATGGCGATAACCACCACACTACTGCTCGATAGATGAGAGGTTCTCGGGGTATGGCATCCAGTAACCACTCTACCACTATATATCGAAATAGCTCCTACGGTATGGTGGTAACCATGCTACCGCACCCCAGTGTAAAGACACCCATACTATGGCAGTGTCAACCACACAACCACTCAATAGTTGAGAGGCTCCCGCAATATGGTGGTAACTGTGCTACCGCTCCTCTTTGTCAATCACTTTGCAATACAGAGGTAAAAGCCTAAACAAAACACTTAAGAAATTTTTTTATTTGGTGACAGTATCATAGTTTCCACTAGTGAGTTTGAGACACATATTGTCAACAAAAACATGCTTCTTGCCTCCACCTTGTGCCTCCCTCAAATAGAAACACACCTTAAGAGCAGTTGGTTTGATTGCTTACGACTTAGAGATATCTCAGATGGCTCTGATACCATGAAGAAACCAACAATCACACAGATATAAATCAAGCACAATGAACACATCAAACTATTTGTAATTAACCTATTGAATTAAATAGTAAGGGCTCTCCTTATAAAGGAGAAATATCTAACCATGAGGTGTTGATGTGTTTCAACACCTCTCCATTCTATTAACTAGCTAGGATAAATATCAGGAAAATATCAACCTGCACAATATGTTGACCTAAGCCTACTTAGGCATTTATTGTGCAGGTTGATATTTTCCTAATATTTATCCTAGCCAATTAATAGACTAGAGAGGTGTTGAAACACCTCAACACCTCATGGTTAGATATTTCTCCTTTATAAGGAGACCCCTTACTATCTAATTCAATAGGTTAATTACAAATAGTTTGGTGTGTTCACTATGCTTGATTTATATCTCTGTGATTGCTGGTTTCTTCATGGTATCAGAGCCATCTGAGATATCTCCAGGCTGTAAGCAATTAAACTAGTTGCTCTTAAGGAATGTTTCTATTTGAAGGAGATGCGAGGTGGAGGCAAGAAGCAAGGCGCTATTTTTTCTACAGGAAAGATGTTTACTTGTGGGTGTGATTTATTCTAAAAGTGGACCCCTATTCCTGTTGCGTTTTCTTCCATCCAGCTGCGTTTCTTCTTAGAGGGTGTGTGGAGATTGAAATATCTCTATTTGAGTCATAGCATTGTTTGCATTAGTTTGACCATGTATTTCCTTGTTGGGCCCATTGGTTTGACCACATGTGGCCTCTATTCTCACTGCCTCTTTTATTAACCCCAGGCCATCTCAAGATTGTTGAGAAGAGCCTTCAAGATTAAAGCAACGTCATATTAGCAGCTACAAATCTATCTGGATGTGAAATTAGAACACAAGGGACGTGCAACTCTTTACTGGAATCTTGGTGTCCAGCTCAATGGCCCCCCACTCCACTCTTGTGCCCAACTCCTATAGTTTTTTTGGAGAGACCAGCAACACATCCTTGGTTTGGATCTCACACAGTCTCCCAAAGAGGCATGTTTTTTGACCAAGGAAGGCTCCAATCTCTGTTTGAAACTCGTACTTGTCAAAAAGGATGTGTTTCCTATGCTATTGTTTTCTTTGCTCAAAGCTGTGAAACCTATGCTCAAGAGGTGCGAGTTGTTTCAAATTTAGTGCTGAATTAGAAGGAGTGATCTCTCACTTCAGGCGTGGTTTTTTTCTTAGTTTTCCTCATTCTAACTTTTTGGTGCATTTTTTTAAAATCTGAAATTGTATTTTTGTAAGGAGGGTCAAAGTTTTTGTAAAGGGTGAAAATTTCAAATTGTACTAACTTTTGCACCATACCTCAAGATTTGAGTTTTTTTGCAAAAGTTTATTTTTTTCACCAGGAATTCATAGAGCACAAAATTGCACTCATCTTATAAAATGTTTTTTTGTGTCTTTTTTTTGGGTTAGTTACAAGAACTCCTTCTATAAAGTGCCAAATTGGAGGGAAAATCAAGAGGTGTGTTGCATGTGGTTCATTTTCACAGTTCTTTGAGAAGTGCTTGTTTTGTTGTGTTTTTCACTTCTCAATGCATTTCTCCAAGTAACTATCTTAGTCAAGCAGTATGGAATCTAATGTTATTATAGTGCCCTTAAGACCTTTGAACTATCATTATTGGAAGGTGAAAGTAATTCTTGTACTTAAAAACAAAGGTTTATATAGGGTAACTATGGGAACAAAGAAAGAACCTAATGCAACTAAAGACAAAGAAAAGTTTATTAATAAGTGTGATCAAGCATTTGGATTTCTATGCCTAAATTTATCTCTTGATTTGTTGTTGCATGTTGAGAACTTGAAAACACCCAACCAAGTTTGGGAAGGTCTTGACAAACTATTTGGGAAAATAGATGAACTTAGAAGCCATGAGTTGGAAAATCAACTCTTAGGTCTTAGTCCTAGGAATTTTTCCACTATACAAGACTTTTTTAATAGGTTTAAATCCTTGAAGTTGCACTTAAAATATTGTGGAATTGATAAGAAAGAGGATCAATTAATCCTTTCTATACTTTCCAAGCTAGGTCCATAATTTTCCGTGTTTGTATCAACTTTCTACTCTGCAAAAAGGGCTCTTGGAGCCTCATGGTCAATGCCCAGACTTGATAACTTTATTGCTGACCTCACAAGGGAACAATAAAAGCTTATTCAAATGGTACTTTGAAGTCTACTAAACCTCAAGCCCTACTTTCAGGGAATGAAACACATCAAACTTCAAAAGGGGAGAAGAAGAACACTAAAAAGGACAAGGAAGTTAAGAAAGAAAGCAAAATTGACAACTCCAAAAAGGACTCTCAAGGTAAAAAGAGACTTACATGCAACTTTTGTAAAAATCTTGGACATGATGAACATCATTGCATGAAGAAAAATATTGAACTTCTACAACAAATTCTCAAAAAGAATAATATAGGGCTACTTGATTCTATCAAGGCATCTTCATCAAATCAAGATAATACTAAAGACAAAGAAAAATCAAAGGGAAAATCCTTAGTTGCTAAAGCATCTTTATCTCCATCATGGATTCTTGACTCTGGTGATTCACACCATATGGGTTCTTCATAGGATATCTTTTCATCCTTAGAACCATCAAGTATGTCCACAATCACCTTAGGTGATGATACTCAAGCATTGGTAAAAGGGAGAGGGTCTGTTGAAGTTGAAGGAGGAACATTTGCCAATTTTCTAAGTGTACCTTCAATCTCAACTAATCTCCTTTCAGTGTATCAAATAACTCATTTAGGGAAGGGCATGAGAGTATAGTTCTCTCCATATTTAGTTGAGATAAGAGAATTACAAAGAAAAAATTTGGTAGCAATAGGAGAGGAAAATCACCAATCTAGATTATATGCCTTCTCCAATTTTAACATAGATATTTCACCAACAACACTACTAACTCATTCAAATGAAGTTATCAAACTATGGCATGAGTGGTTTGGCCATCTTAACTACTGCTATCTTGAACAACTATGCCAAGAGAATATGGTTAAGGGATTACCTAAGGTTAAATTTTCTAAAGGTATTTGTGAAGGTTGTGCACTTGGCAAGCATCCAAAAACAAACTTTGACAAAGGTAAATCAAGGAGGGAAACACAAGTTTTAGAACTTATACATAGTGATGTTTCAGGGGATTTTCCCCATCCATATTTTACAAAGGATAGATATGTTCTCACCTTCATTGATGATTTCTCATGTTTTACATGGGTCTACTTTTTTAGGCAAAAATCAGAAGTGTTTGAGTCTTTTCAAGATTTCAAAGCTCTTGTTGAAAAACAATCAGGGAAGGTCATCAAGGTTCTTTGAATGGATAATGGAAGAGAATATTCAACAATATTTTTGAGCAGTTTTGTATATCAGAGGGGATAGATTCACAGTGCACAGTTCCTTATACCCCACAACAAAATGGTGTTGCAGAACCAAAAAATAGATCTTTAAAAGAGATGGATAATTGTATGATTCACTCTAAGGGCCTCACATATTCATATTGGGCAGAAGCAATCAACTATGCATGTTACATACAGAATAGAGTTCCACATAAATCCTTAAATGAAATCACTCCCTTTGAAGCTTGGAAAGGATGGAAACCTATAGTTGATAATTTCAGAGTTTTTGGCTCGCATGCCATGCAATGCATTCCAAAAGAGCAACACAAGGCTATGGATCCTCAATCCAAACCTTGCATCTTTGTGGGATATCTAGATGGTGTAAAAGGCTACCGCCTACTCCACCCTACCACACATGAGTTGTTTATTGAGAGAAGTTTTAAGTTTCAAGAAACATCTCTTGAAACTATACTTGACACTTCTCAACATATTGTGGACTCTTCTGATCCTAATTACAGTACTGATGATTCAGATCATTCTCAGGATATTTTGAGTGTCATATCTTCTTCTTCTAGTTCTCACAGTGATGAGGATTCATCTTCATCTAGTTCAGGGATTGCATTAGAAGTTGATATATTTGCACCAGACTCATCCACATCTTACACTATACATAGAATAGATATAGGGGTACAAAATTCAGCAGATGATAGACTGATTCAAGTAGATTTTTAGGGGGGGCACATGCCTTCTTTGCTTCTATTTCTGATCCACATACATTTAGAGAGGCATCAGGCATACTAGAGTGGGATATTGCTATGGATGAGGAGTATGATTCCTTGATTAAAAATCACACTTGGGATTTGAATTCACTTCCTAAGGGAAGGAAGATAGTTTGATGTAGGTGGATATATCGAGCTAAATTTGCAATAGATGGGTCAGTTGATAAGTACAAAGCATGATTGGTAGCCAAAGGTTTTTCACAAGTTGCAAGCATTGACTATACAAAAACCTTTGCACCAGTTGCTAAGATGACTTCTATTAGACTCACACTTGCTATAGGCGCATCACATGGATGGAATGTACATCAAATGGATGTGAAGAATGCCTTTCTTCACGGAGACCTCAAGGAGAAAATCTACATGGAACAACCACCAGGTTTTATGCAGGATTCATCCTTAGATTTTAGACTTAAGAAATCTCTCTATGTATATAAACAAGCTCCTAGAGCTTGGTATGCCAAGATGGACTCCTACCTCCTATCTTTAGGTTTTACTAGATGTCATTCTGATCCTAATGTGTATCTACTATGACATGATGATTCACTTTTAATACTAGTTCTATATTTTGATGATCTTTTGATTACTTGGTGTTCTTCATCTGCCATTACAACAGTGAAGACCTCACTTCAAGATAGATTTGACATGACAGATTTGGGTTTATTTCACTACTTCCTTGGAATCGAGATTTCACAATCAGCTTCAGGGATTACTCTTGCCCAACCCAAGTATACTGTTGATTTACTTGCATGATTTCATATGACTACTTGTAAACCATCTCTGAATCCCTTTCTTTCTAGCATCAAGCTTGAGACTTCATGTACTGCACCATTGGTTGATGCTACCTTGTATCGACAACTTTTTGGTAGTCTTATATACTTGACTCATACAAGGCCAGACAATGCCTATGTCGTAGGCATGGTTTCGAGATTCATGCAGAAACCTCATGAGCTACATTGGAAAGTAGCTAAGAGGGTTCTTCACTATCTTCATGGTACTCTTGGGTTTGGGATTCACTACAGAGTTGGTTCATCACTTGACTTGGTTGGTTATACAGATTCAGATTGGGCCGGTGACACTGAGCATCGTAAGTCCACTTTTGGTTACAGTTTTTTACTTTGTTTTTGGTCCTATCAATTGGTCTAGGAAGAAGTAGAATGAAATTGCTATATCATCCAGAGAGGCAGAATTCAGTGGGCTATTAACGTAGCTACTGAGGCTATATGGATTCAAGGCATTCTTTTTGAGTTTGGTACTCCTTTCAAGTAGCCTATAGTCATCTATTGTGACAACCAGAGTACTATTCAGCTATGTAGGAATCCAGTTTAGCATCAATGAACCAAACACATAGAGATTCATATGTATTATATTTGAGAGTTGATTCATGGTCAAATCATCAACTTAGTCTTTTGCCAGTCTTTAGAGTAGGTTGCTGACATCTTCACCAAACCCTTCACTAAGAGAAATTTCTTTCATCTATGAGCTCTTCTTGGCATGTGGTCTATATCAGCATCATCATCATCATTGGGGGGGGGCTTTCTAGTTTTTCTCCTCTTCTCTCATTTTGGAGGATAGTTTTTCCCACTAGGTTTTCTATCTTACTCTATTTTTTAGAGAGATTACATTGTACATGGGTACCTCACCAGGCTACTCGCTGAGACCCATTTTATCCATACCTACCTAAATTATGTTTAAGGGGGGGTGTCAGTGTATTCATTAATGGCTTGCATACTCATATGATGACCTAAGCCTACTTAGGCACTTATTATGCAGGTTGATATTTTCTTGATATTTATCCTAGCTAGTTAATAGACTAGAGAGGTGTTGAAACACCTCAACACCTCATGGTTAGATATTTCTCCTTTATAAGGAGACCCCTTACTATCTAATTCAATAGGTTAATTACAAACAGTTTGCTTGATTTATATCTTTGTGATTGTTGGTTTCTTCAAAAAGATAAGGGAAAGAGAATGAAATGCAATTTCTTAAAATTAAATGTTGAGATACAATTTTTTCATATGGGAAACAAGGTAATTCTATGACTACGCTATGTAACAATCTGAAAAAGAAATGTAGTATATGCAAAATTTAAACTAAGAAATGCATGAAATGAGCTAATTTGAGCTAGTTTTAATGAAATTCATGCTACAAAAGCACAACCATGTGATACAGATAGGTAATGGCACAAAACAAAAGCTTAAAAATAGGGTTTTCAGCTCTGTAAAGGCAGTTTTAGAATCCTAAAGTGACTAGGTTGCCTAGAGTGGCAACCTAGTCTACCTGGTAATTTTTTTGAGATTTTATAAAATATTTTGATGAGTATAGGTGGTATTTTTGTTGTAAAATGCATATCTAAGAAGAAAATGTAGAGTTTTAGAAAGGATTAATGATTTAAAATGCAAAAAATGCAACCTACATGCCCTTTTTACTAATGCAAAATTTCAAAACCCTAGAATGCAAATTAAATAATGCACAATGCAATGCAAAAAAAACTTAGGATGAGTATGTACTCTAATTCAGAAAAAAATTTGCAGACATCAAGCTCACCAAAATCTAAAAATTATTTTGGTGCCATAATGCTTTCTTACACTTCTAGGGTTTTTCACCTAAAAGGAGAAAGATGGGCCAACATGCATAACTTACATTCAAAGATAAGGGGGTTTAATGTGTGTGAATGTGAATATGTGTGGACTGATGATATATAATGTTTAAGTAAAATGATCTAAGGGAAATAAACTGGAAATAGAAACTAAATATTGATGTAAAATCCTAAGAAATGTATGGTGTTGGAAAACACACTATGATATGTAAATGCCCTAAGAAATGTAAACAAACTGTAACATAGATGAATGAAAAGGAAGATGTGCACCTAGAGGGTGAAGATGAATGGATTGGAGGTGTGGAAACCTCAAGAATTTTCTACAGAGGTCCACAATGATATTTATGCCATTCTGGGTGACCTATTCCTCTTTCTATGAAAATTTGTTTGAACCAATTTTTGCCAAAAGGGTACTTAGATCTATAAAAAACCCTAAAATTCATGTATGGTGGGACTATTTTTCCACTAATGGTGACCTAGTCCCTTTCATCCTTTTGAGAAGTGTAAAAGTGGAATTTGGAAGTCTTGGTTTGCACTTTCTGCTTCTCCAAGTGTCTAGATCTGAAACATTGATTCTCTTCTTGTAGATTTCTCTTTGTGTATATTCTTGAACTAATCAATAAGGATATGTCTTCAACCTTGTCTTCAATGATTTCAAAGCTTCCAAGATACTTAAATCTATAAACACACACAAAAGAGCAAGAAATGATGGATGTTACGGATTGGGGGCTTGCCTTGGTCAATCCCATGTAGATAATTAAATAAAATGATGAAATAAGATAAGAAATAATGAAACAATGGATACTACCTTTCCATGATGAATTATCTTGAGTTCCAACAATGGCGGATTCAACCCTTGAATGCTTTAGTAGAGATGTCATGTTGACTAAGGAGGTAGAACCCTAGCTCGCTTGAGAAGAATAGTGGGTGATTGCTTGAGAATATTGAATGAGAGATGATAATAGAATAATTAGGGTTGTTAGGGGTTGAAATGAGAGTAAAAACCCTTATTTATATAAGTTGTGCCCTAATTTCCTCGAAATAGTACCATATAGACAAACCTTTGGGTTTTAGAGACAAAAGTCCCAAAAGAAATTAAGTTAAATTTGAATTTTAAGCCACATGGGACTAGCTCACCCAAGGTGGTGACCTAGTCCACTTGGGCATTTTTCATTGAATGTCAAGGATAAAAAGGTGTTTAATGATGTTTGTCAAGATTGTCTCACAAAACACACTAAAATTGGACCTATAAGAGCATTAAGGGGTCATTATAGCATATAAAACAGTTGATTTAGTGATGAAAAGCATAGGAAAGCATGAAATTTGTTTACAACACCTTACAACACTTTGGCACAAGGCTTGGAAAGGGGTAAAAAGAGGTTGAAAAGGGTCCAAATGAGTGAAAATTTTCAAAGGCTACACTTTTTGGTGACACATATAGGTATTTCGCTCATGGGGGTTCATCCATACAACAAGAGACCATTTTTTCCCTTTTTATGAGAAAAATCCTCATGATACTTGAACTTTCCTCAAGTACACACACTTATATACCAGGTGGAATTTGCTTGGATTTAGCAAGTTCCAAGTTGGGTCATTCCCTGGGGTGATTACTTTTTCCCACCAAGCAAGCCCTCTAAGGATAAAACAAAATGAAAAGAATGGGTTTGGATTTTTGATCACCCAGTTAAAGAGAGAGCGTATGCATACCTCTCTACAAGCAGAGTAGGCATGGTGTTCATTTACCTCTTAATTAAACTAGGTTCCTAATTTAATCAAAAGAAACAATAATAAATCCAGCCCCTGCAAAACAACCCTTTAGTTGTTTCATATTATTTGTCTTTGACAATGTTCTTATAGTTTCAAAAAAGTCTCTAACAATTTTTAAAATACTTTTATAAGAGAGAGATATTAGTTAATTCTCAAATCTTGAATTTCTACAAAATAAATCAGATGTGCTAAAAGCATACATCAAATTTTCTAAAAGGTTGCTCCTATGTGTTGAAAGAACTACCAGATGCACTAGAGAAAGTACTTAATATGTTAAAATATAGACTAAAAGTGCTAGAAAACCCCCTATATGTGCCAAAAAACAAGCCAAATATGTTGAAAATAGATTGGATGTGCCATAAAAGGGACCGTATGCACTAGAAAATGCTTCAGATGCACTAAAAGAACACATAATCATGCTAAAAAAATTCATGTCCCAACTTGTAAACACACTTTCTAGAGAATATTAATAAAAATAGGGCTAGGCCCCATGGTGGGCACCAAAAATGTATCATTGAGGAATATGAAAAACTGTGTAGGAATGATGACCTAAAGACTGAGTTCTATAAAGAAAATATAGGTTATATAGACCAAGAACTAAATGAAGTTTATCAATATGCCTTCAAAAATAATTTTTTAGGTAAATTTATAAATAGATATATAAAAAAATTACTCTTGAAATAAGTTGATGAAAATTTCATAAATTTTTTGAGGCCAATGAATCTACTAAATATGTCATTCAAAATCCATAAAAAATCTCTTGGTAATAGACTAGTGGGGATTTTGAGAAATATTGTTGTATCATGTGAATTAGTGTAAATAAGTAAATAAAACACAAAAATCAATGAATGTATTATATTAGGGAAATCAAAATAACAAGTAAACTAATAAAGCTATTCCTCAAAACCATTCCATTGTTTCCTATCTCTAAGGATTATTTGAATCATAATGGCTCTTAGATTTTACTTGCACTATGACTTACAAAATGACAACCTAGAGAATCGATGTTGTAAAATACAAGAATCCTAGTCCCTACATGATTTAACGAGCTATGTGATATGTTGTAAATGATAATGGTGATATGGTAATGGATATGATGCTAAAGACTATTGATGTAAACTCTATATAGAAACAATAGAGATGATAGAGATGCAATTAATAAACTAAGCCATGATTCTAAAATTATCTAATGCTCTTAAATGATCAAAGATAAATTCTGGAAAGTAAGTTTTCTCAAAGATGGGATATGAAATGTTGGAGAATGATGTTGTATTTATAGTATTTCCAAGGCATATTGTCATGTGGCAGGATTCAACGATCAAGATTTAAGCTGGAAAAATGAAAGGTGGAGGATGAAGAAGTTACAGGGAATCATGGAGATGGTTCCCTTTAGAAGAGAAATTTTTGAAGTGCTAAAGATAACAAATGAGATGGAAGAGCCAAGTGTCCAAGGTTTGCTTCAAATTTGTTGCAGATAACTCCATTTAAAAATTAGAGGCATTTAAATTCATTAGACACTTGATGAGGTGGGTGATGAGGTGGAAGGAGGTTGGAGAGTTATGTAGAAAGTTGAAAAAATTGAATTTAGAAATTCAAATATAATTAAATGGAATTAATCAAATAAAACAAACTAGTTAGATTTTTTTATTTAATTAAATCATGAAGAAAATTATTTTAGAAAGAATTTAAGAAAGTGAACTGTATAAATAAAATTTTCAATTTATTTATAAGTGGATGAGTTAAGATGGTCTATTAGTTAAATACCTTTTATTTAATTAATAAATTATCTTGACCGATTTTAGGTGTATACAATTGCCTTTGTCACACAAAAAATATTTATCAGACATAATTTAGAAAATTTGATCACAAGCTAGGAAGGCCTATATTGGGCTAAACACAGTGATAAAAAAGTAGCCACGATTCTTCTGGATTTTAAAAATTCCTATGATAAAATTGAATTGGAATTTTTTATTAATGTGATAGAGACCTTTGGATTCCCTAAATTTTTTTGTAGATATTTTAAAATATTGTTTGAATATGCCTCCACACAAATTGAAATTAACAAATAATTAGTTGAGCCTATTAGGCTCTAAAGATTGATCAAGCAAGGATGCTCAATTGCTCCTATATCAGTTATAATAGTTGGAGAAGCCATACACTATGTTTTAAGTTCACTAATTTTGCCCCTAGTTTGTCCAATTAAACTATCTAATGAGACCCAACTGATAAATACATAATTTGCATATGATATGACATTGTATGTTAAAATGTTAGAAAGTAACTTTGATAATATTTTGAGGAAACTTGAAACTTTTTTGTGGCATTGGGTTAAAAAATATCAATTGTTAAATTAGTGGTGTAAGGATGGTTTTCTTTAATAAAAGTTTCCATTGGGCTGGTCTAAATAAACTGATAATATATCTAGGAATTTTATTTGTTGTGTCTCATTCTCTTATGGTAATGTGGGATTGGTTGTATTAGAATATTAAAACAAGAATATAAATTGGAAAACTTTACTGCTACCTCTAGCAAGAAGAATCAAAATTATCCAAAATTTATTTCTTCTCACTTTATCTATTTTTTGTCAAATTAGATGTTTGCCAACTACTATTTTGAAAAACTATAGAACAATTTTGGAAGCCTCTTATGGTTAAATGGAAAAGGGAAAAAAGGAATGTAGTGAAGTGGTCATGGAATTTTACTATAAAGGGAATGGGATGCTTGGGATTAAAAGGTATTAGAGTTCAGAGGTTGGCCTTGGAAGCTAAATTGATCATAAAGGCATATTAGGGTGATGAACCATGGAAAATTATTAAAAAGGAATAACTTGAATATCTCCAAATGTAAAAATGCGAACATTTGAAGATTATGAGTATACATGACTTTATTTTTAGTTAATTTGAGATAAAGTCTTCAATTCGATAGAATTTAAGAGAATTTGGAAGGCATAAGGAGATTTAAAAAATTGATTTCTAATGCTATTGTTTTTTTAAATGATTAGGGCTTCTATGTCTACAATAGATCTCTTTGGTGGAATATTTTTTTCTTAATGGTAAGACTTTAAAGAATTATCTTAGGGATGTTCAAAAAGGCTTGGGTAGAATGTAGACTAAAATTGTTTCAATATTTCCTCCTAAATGGCCAGCTTAAACATTGGGAATAGTTGAGGGTTTAATTTACTGTCCCTATTGTTGATGTCCAAATTTTCACAACACATGCGAGACTGTAAACAACCTTATATCTCTTTCAATGATTTCTAGATTTGATTATGTGATAGTTTTTACATCACAATCAAATCCAAAAATTATTGAAAGAGAACATTATGTATTATGGAAACTTGATATCATTAGCCTTATCTCTCCTAAAAAAGATAGTCGAAAGCTAAATCAATTACATCCCAAGGTTTGAGGAGTTGGTTCACAACTATGTTGGCTAATCTAGTGTCTTAAATGACTGAAATGTCCAAGGGGCCTAGTGGTTAATGATAATAAATTGGGGAATGATATTTATTATCAAATCTTGACTAACAAAAAAATTTAAATAAACAACAAAAGATATTCAAGGTTTTCAAATAGAAAGGTGAAAAATATTATTCCTACTATCAAGACATGCACTTCTCCAACAAAGTTTTAAGATTAAAATAAATAATGAAAATACTCATAAATATTATGTAATTACATTCATCCATAGTACATGCATAATCAACATATTCATATTCTTTCTTTACAAAACCAAAATGCATAACATGATATATTTTATTGATTCATTAATGAATTACATATCAATAAAAATATAAATACCATTCATAGCAATACCAAAGGTGGTTTTGAATTTGAATCCTTCTATTGATTTCTAATCAAATAAGTAGCAATTACATCTAGAAATCCTCACTGGTGCATGAAAAACTATTTTCTTTAATCTCACTATCTAAACTAAGAGGACAAAAAATTATCTAAGTGCAAGAAAATCTGAAACTATCTCTAGCCTAGGACTTCAAATCATACTTCAATTCATCGACCATTACAATGAGGAAGATTTTACAATATATAGAGCCATTATAGAATGAGTTTCCCTCAAAATTGAGGCATGTAACCCAAAATTTAGGGCACCCAACCTGAAAATCCACAAAAATATGAGTGTGATCATAAAGAAATAGTTAATGCTTTGGCAACTAAATTTTCAAAAAGTGTATGCACAATATCTTCTTTTAATTATCCACTCCTTCAGCCTAACTACTACATTGCCTATATTTTTCGAGCCTCTAAAACACCATTTTTGACCTAGTAAAAATATTATGTTCCAATTTTCAAAAATTCTAAATTCAACCTACTTTTTGTAGCTTGTATTCTTCAAAAGTTTCTAGCACTTTTGTTAACACATCTGGATCTAGGCCCTCTACACAATCTATCCTGAATTTTGCTTCTTCAAAACTAATTGCATTTATTGCAATATTGTTTCTGAGTTGATAGAAGCCATTCATAACCCATTTTGTATTGAAACTTATTATTTATCATCTTGTCCAACTTATTCCTCCATGAATCTAGGATAACCTGGAGGTTATCCAATCTCTCATTCAACAATTGAAAAATTTGACTGATTATGATGGTGATGAAACTCTCAAACAATTAATAATCCCCATATAAGTTATTTTGAATTTTAAGCAATATTATTTGATGCTCAATAATTAGATCCATTCAAAATAATATTACCTTTATACGCTTGTTTGGATCCCCCAAAATCCTAGATTGTCAAAGTTCTTCAATAGTCATTATATTTAATTCTTTAAATTGTTTTAAATAAAATCTATATATCTCTTCTTCCTCCATGTTTTTGGTATACTGCTTCAGTTGTTCCTCGAGTGAGCAAGCTTCCCTATGGTGTTTATACCCTGATGCCAGAAGTTCATCCATTTTCCCTCTGAACTTCATCATCCACCTATTAAAAATGTGTGCCTTCTTTTTCAACTCCACGTGGTCATGAACATCCTTCCTTCTCATTAGCATAGGAACCTCTGATGAAGAAGACTATTATGCAATTAGGGAGGTAAGATCCCTCAAAAATATTTTCATTTTTTCTATTTGATCTTTGAGTTCATCCTTTGTTTGCTTCTCTTTTATCATTCTATCCTTCACAAAATTAGATGTTAAGTCTAGAAATGTCATCTTCACATTGTGGGTTTGCTTACCAAGATTGATCATTGTTAGTTCGTAGTCTATTGCTTGTAGTTTTCAGTCATGTTTTTCAGTAGTAGGTATAGCAATCTTAGCAACCAACTCCTTGAAGTCATTAATTTGGGTTGAGTGTAGAGTTCTTGAATTTTTCTTTGGCTTAGTATTTTCTAACTTAACATTCATTTATTTCCAACTTATGGGGTATGTTTTCATTTGCTACCACTTTTCCAAGTTTAGCTTGAACCATTTTGGATCCCCTCTAGCTGTACTCATTTTTTGTTCCTTCTAAGGAGTCTCCTTTGGTTGTTCCTCGGTCGGATTTTCTATATCAATTATCACTAAAGAAGAAGCCCTTTCCTATTCTTTTCTTTCTTTTCTTTTCCATCCTTTTGCCTCAGAGCCTCCTCTCACTTAGCTCATTATTTTTCTTCCTTCTCCTGAGTAGCTTGTCTTTTTGCACTCTCAATGATTTCCTGCTACTCCTCTTAGGTGATTACATGATTTGAATCCTCTCTTCCATCATTGACTTCCTCAAAAACTATATTCTTGGCCATCTTCAGCTCCTCTGACCTTGTACCCATATTTGACTCAATTTATTTTTTGCCTTTACCACTATGTTCTTCCTCTTCTTCTCGGGGAACATCCTCACTATCTAATGCTAGAGGGGACTTGGGGACATCCATTACTAGGATATCCTCTCCTACTTCAATTATCAGCTTTTTTGTTTGACTAATAAGAGAAAATTACTCTATAATTGTCCCTTCTAAAGGTAACACTTGAGAAATGGGTGTTGCATCAAGTCTTGCAAGTACACTTGTTGAAGTAGCTATAAACCCTTACAATCCTTCTTTAACTCTGCTACTGTAGTTTCCCCAAGATAGGATCATTTTTGTTAGTAGTCTAGGTAGGTGTCTTCATCTTTAATCTCCTATACCCTTTTTTAGATGCCTCTAAAGAAACCTCTATGTCCATCCCTTTACAATTCTTAGAAATGGACACCTTTTCCTTATAATTCCCTATTTACAAATCTATCCAAGAGATGCTCCTTTAGAGCAATACCATATAAAATTGACCTTTTGAGCACTCTTCCTTCTCCATCCTATTTATAGGATCTCAGGTTCTCATGGAAATTTTTTATAAATCATATAAGGGATCAAATGTCTAATCATCATCAAGAAACCATTCCAGAATGTCATCCCTCATTTCAAAATCTCCCATTTGTGGAATTTTTGCATTTCATAACTTCTCCTTCAAACCTCAAACTCATCTTGTAAGTTGGGCCAAAATTATTCAAGGTTCGACTCATGTAATGGGAAGAGAGATGCATAGACATTATTCATTTTTTCTTTTTGATCAAATTTGTTCCTTGGAACATATTGCTTCATATATATTGTTTGTAACTCTTCTATGGTTGTCTTGACAACTACCACTAATGGGAATAAGAAAAATCCAAGATTAACGTTCAAATTTATGACATAAAGATGAAGTTTTTCAGAATTCTCTAAAGATTGTTAACCTTTGAGTCAATATGCAATTATGTCAAATCAAGTCCTCAAAAATTGTGAGGAAACCCTTAAAACATATGCAATTCCATATCTTTTGCAAGTTTAAGGATTAGCATTGGAGTCAAGATTAGGACTATAAGTAAAAGAGTCTAATTGGAGCTTGAAAGTTTGATGGGGCTCCATCTTAAACTATCGAGAATCAAAATAAAAAATAGATTCTAGACTTGGACTTTTATCTTTTGGGCTTTGTCAGGATTGAAAGTCTTGAATAGACCAACCATATGAAGTTCATTTGGGTTCTAGGAAACTCAAAGGAGTATGGCATTATGCTTGTCAAATATTGGCGAAAAACATAGACTCTGGACTTGGACCAATAATCCTTGGGTCGGATTGAGACTATAAGTTGTAGTGATAAGTTGATATTAATTGAGTTCTCTAAAGAGATGATGGACATAAATTTGAAGTTTTCCAGTAAGAAAAAGGCCAAGGGGATGAAGTTTGTTATAATTATATTAATATTGTTAACCTTTGAGTGAGTCTACAATTATGTCCAATTAGGTACTGAAACCTCATGAGGACATCCTTAAAATATAGGAAATTCCAGCTCTTGTAGGTTTTGCGGTCAAGATTGGACTCAAGATTAGGAATATCAGAAAAAGATTCTGATTGGAACTTAAAATTCTAATGGGACTCCATCTTAAATTTTCAAGCATCAGAGTTAGAAATAGACTCTAGACTTCAACTTTTATCCTTTTAACTTGATCTAGATCAGAAGTCCCAAATGAACAAGCCATAGGAAGTTCCTTTAGTCTCTTTTTAAATTGAAGGACTATGAAATTGTGCTTGTTAGAAGTTAGGGGTGGACATAGACTATGAAACTGGACCATTAACCCTTGAGTTTGATCAAGACTAGAAGTCACAATGAACTGACCTCAAAGATTACCTTCGAGTTTGTGGAAACTCGATGGAATATGTCAAAACATTCATCACAGATCATGAGTGGATTTTGACATCATACTAGAACCTCATTACTGAGTGTCTCCTAAGAACTCAACACCCCATGTAGACCCAAAATAATTTTTCTAAAAATTGACTTAACAATATTCTTTTGATTGGAAACCAGGATTGGACGTAGATTTTGGATTCAAATTTCTTGCATAGAGGACATGTGGGGTTACAAACCTTGAAAGCATACTGATAAATTCCTCTGGTTCAATTATGGGGGTCAGAAATGGATTCCAACTTGGACTCTTAGAAAATGTTTATGATCAAAACATGGTCATATGAGGACCAAAGCCATAGAGAAAAAATACAGAGACTTTATCAATTTTAAGAATCATACTTCAGGTTTGGGAACGAATCTTGGACATAGAATTTTAGGAAGGTATCCAATCAAGACTCAAGATCCTAAAGAGACCAATGATGATTTTGATGTTGTAGATCCATGCCATCTTGAAGTTCAGAAATTAGGTTAGGAATGGATATCGGTCACAGATGATCATAGAAAGGGTAGAGTGGGTTTTCAGATCTCGCGATGTCCACGAGATAATTTCAACTTCCAATAAAATTTAAGCTAGATTTATTGAAACACAAACCCTAGGTAAACCCTAGGGCATGAGAAGAAAGGATATCAGATAAAACTCATTAGGAATTAAAATTTTGACTAGATCATACATGGGAACCCAAATCCACTTCCCAAAAAAACATAGCCTCAAATGAGGGCCAAAGAAAGCCCAAATAGGTGGGGAAACACCACAATGAGAAAATGAAAATGAAAAAACAATGAAATGAGAAAGAAAACACACAAATAAACAAGAAAAACATGAAACCAAGCAAATAAAAAAGGGTAGGAAAACAAAATGAAAATAAACAAAAGACCAACCTCAAAACACATAAAAAACAAATAAATTAATCACATGCATACTCTAATGCCCCAAATACGTTAGAAAAAATTCAAAACATTAATTCACAATATTTAAATACAATAATGACTTAATTTGGGTGAGACATCCAATCATAAATCAGGCCATCTCATGCAAAACACGCTGTCATTAATGTGGTTGGTTATTGGAATTTTAGGATTAGGGTGGACATAAGGATAAGTACTAGGTGTAGATAATTTTATAGGGAGTTCAACCTCCAGGTGGATCATAGGTAGGTCAAGCACAAAATAGAATATGGAGTTGAGAACGAGAGATAAATTTAGACACAAAACAAAAATTCCATACCCAGCACAAACCTTTGAATTTGACAAGAAAAACAATGCAAAAAAGAACAAGGGTCAAAAGTCAAAAATGGATTTGGAACCTACGAAAAAAAATTCAAGTCTAAGATTGACATCCAATCCTGACAAGAGAAAATTAGTGGGGTATGTGATGTAAAAAAAACTTGGACCTTTTAACAAAAGGTCCAAGGTCCACTTCAGGACTCTAATCCTGAGGATAACAAGAACTATTAGGGCGGGAAATAAAATTGGACCAAGACCCTTCTATCAAAGGTTCAAGGTCCAATTTTGAGTCCTAAAATTTGATAGGAATAAAGAGAAAAAAAAAACTGAGGAGAAAAATAATTGCCAAGGCCAAAGGGTACATCCGAGATCATGATGGGCCAAAAAGTGGCGATATGTAAGTGATATGATGGCCCATGTGGCTGACAACCTTTCTTTTACCCAAAATTGATGAAACGAAAAGGGTTTTTAAAGGAGATTCTCAAATTTCCACCAATGTAAATTATGCTTTACTTTGAATTTAATAAATTATTATTATTTATTTTCTATTTGAATTAAGACTCAAGTCCCGATTGATAGGCTGGTTGAAAAACATCTATAGATTTTAAACATTATCACATTTTTTGAATCTGAAACATGTGTCACATTCTATGATTTGCATACTATAGGATTAAAAAAATAATAATTTCATGAAGTTTGGACCAAGTTAAGGTGGTCAGACATACAAGGTTTTAAATGTTTTTAAAGTTGTTAAAAAAAAACCATAATTAATTATTTACTTGGAAAAAAATTACAAAAATATACGCATCACATTAGGACATGAGTTCTCTACTTATATCTAAAATATTAAAAAAAAAAATCATTTTATTGTGGTTAGGGTGGTTAGATAGACACCTACTTATTTTTTCCCTAAAATTTAAGTACTACTGCATTGAAATTTCAAATTTTTACCAAATATATTTTTTCTTTCAAATAAAACTAGTAGTTTAGAAACTAAATTTAATTTAATATGGATTCTACTATTAGATATTTTTAAAATAATATAGATAACTTATTAAAAAAATTATTTGAAGTTCCCTAACTCCGATTTTCTAAATTTTCATTGCCACTTAAGGGCCTATTTTTTCCATGATGATCCTGCATATACCCCAAAGGAAAATAAAACTAGGTAAAACAAAACAAGAAAAAACAAGGAGAAATAACAAAAGAATAAAGAGGGTGACCCATATTAGCCATAAATAAAATAGGGTGGTTATATAGGGCATAACACATATATCTCAAAAATGAACCTATTTGATGGTGAAACAAGATCTAAAACTTGAAAATCCTTTTGAATGTGATATTGAGGAAATTTAATATTATGCAAAGCTATGATGGAAGGATGGTATTTTGTTTCACAAATATCTACTAAGAATATTTATACTATGATAGCTAGTCAAATGGAAATATTTAGTTGGTTAAACAAGGCATGGGGCCTAGACTGTGATGATAAAAAATGGACAATTTTTTAAGAACCTATGGACCAACTTAGGGGAACCAAAAAAATTAAATTCTTTAAATAAATTCTCTTACAAAAATACCTTTTTGTTTAGTATATTTTATAGTCATATGGTATGCCTGAGGTTGTATGTATTTTGTGTGGAAAATTTGAATCTTTTAAACACATTTTTTTATCTCCCTTTTTCTCTTCACTTTTGTTTTTATTGTTTGGCTGATTTGAATGGTTGGGATAAAAAGAATTAATTTTTTGGTATGTGGAGGATCATGATGGGCCAAAAAGTGGCGATATCTAAGTGATATGATGGTCCATGTGGCTGATGCCTTTTTTTTTACCCAAAATTGATGAAATGAAAAGGGTTTTTAAAGAAGATTCTCAACTTTCCACCAATATAAATTATTCTTTACTTTGAACTTAGTAAATAATTATTGTTCATTTTCTATTTGAATTACGACGAAAGTCCTAATTCATAGGCTGATTGAAAAAAATCTATAGCTTTGAAATGGTATCACATTTTTTGAATCCAAAACATGTGTCACATTCTATGCTTCACATACTATATGATTAAAAAAATAAAGAATTGAATTTCATGAAGTTTTGACCAAGTTAAGGTGGTTAGATAGATGAGTTTATTATATTTTTTAAAAGTTGTAATAAAAAATTCATAATTAATTATTTACTTGGAAACAAATTATAAAAAAATATGCATCACATCGAGACATGAGTCCTGTACTTATATCCAAAATATTATAAAAAAATATTATCATTTTATTTTGGTTAGGGTGGTCAGACAAACACCTACTTCTTATTTTTTCCCTAAAATTTAAGTACTATAGCATTGAAATTTAAAATTTTCACCAAATAGATTTTTTTTTTTTGAAAATAAAACTAGTAGTTTAGAAACTAATTTCAATTTGCTACAGATTATATTCTTACATATTTTTGAAATAATATAGATAACTTATTCAAATTTTTACGTCAATTTGCCTAACTCTAATTTTCTGAATTTTATTGCCACTTAAGGGCCTGTTTTTTCCATGATGATCCTGCACATACCCTTTTTTGGTCTAAAATTCTTGTTTGGTAAGTGTGTTTTGGCTTATTCTTACAAATCGAATTCTTTGGTTTTTATAGAAAAGTGGAATGGAGAGGTTTTCTAGGGAAAAATAAGATATCTTACTACATTTTATAGCGAACTGATCATTCCTACATTTATGTTGTAGGTTCCAGTGGCCATGGAGATCCTAAAAGGAAGATTTATGATCCTACTAAAAAAGGGACTAACCATTTTATACAAAATACAAATTACATCTTTTGATATCTTCCCACAAGGAAGGAATAATTTGAACAAGGAGGAGTTAGAGCTACTCAAGGAATACATGGATAAGAAAAAGATACAAAAACCAATATAGAAGAAAAAACTAAAAATATAGCCAAGGGAAAAATGCCATCTAGTAGTCAAAGATATAGAGCTATATTTAATAATTCTTCCAATAGGCACTTATTATTAGGATAAATTTGACTATAGCAACAATGTTAGATGCCACTAGGAAGAGATGGTGTAAACAAGACTCATCTTCTCTTTTTGATAAATATGGCTAGGTAATTGTAATTTTGGTTAATGTTTGTAGTATGTATGGATTAATTATGATATCTATAGATCCTATACTCCTTTGGTGGAAAAATCTATTTCGTTCTGAATCATAAATATAGAAAATAAAAATAACATTAATAGTGGCTCTCATATAAGCATAAATTTTTTACATCTGATATAAAAAAAATCTCACTTGAAATGACAATATAGTTAGAAACAATTCAATTCTTGTAGAAGAAACAAATATTTAATACTATGGACTCTACCCATGTTCATAAATTGACAATAATTTCGAAAGAGTATACATAGCCATTAACGCACAATATTAAGGTCTTGAATTTATTCATTTAGATCAAATAATAATAACAAATATTTATAAAGAATGTCAATCATTATAGAACTCTAAATATTTCCTCTATAATATTTATTACATATATAACTTTAAAATATAATATTTTTTTCTATATTTTACCATTTTCTACAATTTAATATTCTCAAGTAATTAATACTTCATAAACACATATTCACATTTCCTTTGACTATCTCAAAGTTACTTGAAGGGTTTTGAAATGTAACCCTCATCATTTTTAATTACTTTGATCGTTATGTAAATAAAAATAACCTTAATAATTTCTAAAATATTTTTAGTGAATGATTTCACATAAAGACCCAATCAAATCTTAATTCATTCCACAAAATATTGGTAATAGTAATGAATTATTATACCCCAATGATCATCAAAGAAACAAACCACAATGATGACTTAATTTACCAAATTGAAAATTTTGAATGATTTTACATCAACATAATCATTTTAACTATAACTAGGTAGCCAAGAGATTATAAACTATGGAATGAGAGGTTAACTTATTTCAAACATAGTTTTATTTACATAAATATATGAGACTTATAGAACAATAACTTACATTAATAGCTCTCTAGCCTAAAAATCACTATTGTCAAAAAAAAAATTTAAAATTTTTAATCCACAAGCCAAATAGATAGACAAATATAATGTTCTACATTGTTACACCTCTACTATAGTAGACCAAAAATAATAGCAAAAAATTTGAAACATAATCCTAACTTGATACCCTAAAACTTAAAATTTTAAACATAAACCAATCAGATATTAGTTTAAATAGAAAAAAAGGATATTTTTGAGGTGAAAAATATGATGTTGAAAATGGATCTAATTCTAGTGTCAACCTATATCACACTTATCATCATTTAAACATTTAGGGGACACAAAAATGATCATAAAGATGACTTGTATATTTTTCTTAAGGAAGAGATAGAATGGTTAGTTAAGATTTTGGTACCCTTAGGTTTTATATAAATTCATTAGGGTTTTTAATTAATTTTCAATGTGTGTGATTGTAAACTATCTCAAGTATTCAAGTAGAAAAAATTGTTTCTAATTCATAATAACACAAAACTGAATGGCAAAAATTGAAAGCAAAGGACCTAAGAGTACAAAATGAGGAACTTCAGATTCAAATCTAGTAAAAAAATAATTGGTCAAGGGTTTGAATTCTCTAGAATAAAAATTATGGTTTCTAGAGTCTCAAAATAAGTATACCTATATGTTACATTTTGTAGGTGCTTCCCTTTTGGAATCATCTTTGAAACTTCATATGTCAATGAATAATTGACCTTTCCCCTATTTAATGAAGGAATGTGCTTGTATATTTGATCTTGATCTTAGCTATTCAATCTTCTCCAAATCAACTTTAGATCTGAAATCTACAATAAGGAGATGAGGGAAAGGGTTTTTTTATTGGGACTCTCCTAAATCAAATCCCATTTTGGTATTTTCACCGCTACAAAAATCTATGATGATGTTAGATAAAGAGTTCTTACCCTAGTTCAGATAGAGGAAAATGGATTAAAAAAAATGATAAATCACAAAGCTACAACTTACCATTCAAATATTCATTCCTTGATGGACTAGATTACTAAATGACATCTCATACAAGGAGAACTTGATAGTTGGTTGAATATATTGGAAGTGTCAGTACTCATAATATAAATGAACATAAAATATGCCACAATCATACTCATAATTTGATATGAACTTGGTGATGCATTATAAATATAATATTTACTAATGAATGTGATGTAATAGTACTTATTCTAATTTATGTGAGTGCAGGATCATGGGGGTATAAAAAGTTGTGATACGACCAAAAAGTGGCTGATGACTTTTTTAATCTGAAGTTGATTAAATGAAAAGGGTTTATTGAGAAAAATGTCACGTTTTCAAAAATATAAGATGTGCCTTATTTGGAATTAAACAGATAATTATTATTGATTTTTTGGATAAATTTTAACTAAAGTCCTTGATTGATAGGCTAATTGAAAAACATCTATAATTATCAAACAATTTCACATTTTTTGAATCTGAAAGATGCAACAAATTATATGCTTCCCATACTATAGGATAACAAAATAAAAATTTAATTTCATAACTCTTTGAAAAAGTTATGGTGGTCAAACAAACAAATTTTAATATTTTTTAAAAATTTAAATAAAAAATTCATATCTAATTATTTACTTGCAAAAAAATTACAAAAAAAAATGGTGTGCATTCATCCATGTGTCCTTTACTAATATTCAAATTTTCAAATAAATATATATTTTTCTTGTACTTAGATTGGCCAAGCATACACCTACTTTTAATTTTTTCTTGAAAAATTTAGTAATACTATATTAAAATTTTAAATTTTCACAAAATAAATTTATTTTTTCCAAAAAAAGGAATAGTATCTTAGAAATTACATTCATTTTTCTACAAATTTTGTTCTTACATATTTTCAAATTATGTTAGTAACTTATTCAAATTTTTTTGTCAAGTTTCCTAACTCTATTTTTTAAAATTTTCATTGACACTTAAGGGCCTAGTTTGGACCCACATGATCCTACAGTGACCCATTTAGAACTATCTTTTTAGGATGTTGAAATGACCGTCAATTTTTTTAGGTTTCTGAGATGTTGAAATATTCAAAAATACTTGTATTTATATAAATTTATTCATTTCTCATAAAATATTGTAAAAGGTTGACAAATTAATTCATGTCAATATTTAAATTCTAAAATTAGGCCAAAATAGGTTAGTCAAGGGTGAGGAAACCCTTGAATAGGCCTATTTTTAATTTTAAGTGCTCTTTAAATAAATAATTAAATTAAATTCCCAACTTTATCCTAATTTTTGAAAAATGGTAATAAAATTGGCAAATAATAAGCATAAATTGATCAAACACAAATAAGGGGAAGCTAAAAATAGTGAAAATTTGTTAGGGGTAACAATTTATGATGCTACATCTAGCCCCCACTTTAGTGAGAGTATAAAACTACACTCATTCTCACACCAAAGTAATGAGAAGCCAAGAAAATATTCTTTCATCAAAACATTGGAGAAATAAGATGACATTGAATCTCGTGGATATGTTAGCCTCTATGTCAAGGATCATACATGTAGCGTGAAAAAATTTAATCCTTTTTCATGCTTGATTTGGGAATAATTGACATTAAATTAACCTAATAATGACTTGGTTTAGTGTTGTAATGTGTTGTACACATTCATATTAATCTAGGGAGCCTTTTTAACAAAATGTACTTAAATTATACCTTTTTTGGGATATTATAAAGTGTCGTTTTACATATTCACACTTATCTAGGGTTTGATAAATTAATTATGGTTAATTATAGCTTAATTAACCCTTTAATTCAAATTCAATCCCTCTTTTCAAGGATCTATCCTGATACCCAATAATGATATTGTATGACATTTAATTTTCCAAATTTGGTGTCTTGAAAAATGTTGCTAGGACCCATTCACCTTTACTGAAAAAATGAATCCTCTCCACATAGGACACCCCTTTTCTTGTGATTTTTGAAATGGGTTTTTGATGTTATTTCACCCCTCCCCCCCAAAAGCATGGTCTTCAAAAGTTGTGCTAGGACCCATTCACCTTTAGTGGCAAATGGGACCTCCTCACTTAGGTACCCTCTTTTTGAATAAAATTTTGGAAAGATTCTAATGATTTTCAATTGGAGATCTGATTTCAGATTGAATTATTTGAATTTCATGGTTAATTGATAGATTTAGTATAAATATGGGTTCAATCCACATTGTTTCTCCTAGCAAGTTTCCAAGCATTAGAGCACTTCAAGAGCATTTCAAAGGAATTCTAAGGAATATTATCAAGAGTTTATTATATCAATTCAATATCATGTCATCATATGATAAAGGAATAGTGCATTCATGCATGTTGTTGAGCTAAGATAGTTGATGTAGCATTGAATATCTACTTGGAAGCATTATTACACATCTTATTCAAGATCAAGATCTACATTCTTCATGGCCACTACATATTAGTTTGTAGATTTATACTCCAAGACAACTTACAAGGTATCAATATTTCACCATTTCATGTTCATGCTTCAATTTTATTATTTGATCGTTTGGTATAATTACCTCCAAGGGGTTTGACTTAGGCAAACCCCTATCCCCTAAAAACAATTTTTTTCTCCTCTTTAATATGTGATTGTAGGTTTTAGGTTGAAGAGCTAGATTTGGAGGAATATTTTCAAAGTTAAAGAGTTGAAAAGTTGTCAACCATACTGCAAGCACACAAAAATAAGGCTACAAAATTTATTCTAGAGTTTTAGGAGCTAAAAACCTAGGAAAGTTGAGAGTGCATACATTGAAGTATAGAACCCAAAAATGACTTTTTTAAAACCTTAAAGGACCCATTTTCCACTAAAGTTCAATGAGTCCTCAGTGAGGCCTAAAGCAGTGAAAATCTGGGATCTCAAAGTGTAGACTAAGAGGAATAAAACCAAGAAGGTAGTTTTTGGAACCCTAATAGGGACCCATTTTCCACTAAAGGCGAATGAGTCCTTTATGGCCTTAAAACAACAAGTTATCTACAATGTACGTATTATTTCAAGCTCTCAAAACTTCCCTCATAGTTTCTATAATAATTAGGACTAGTTTCTAATTTTTATTTGTATATTTTGGCCCTCATAATTGAATTAAACACACACATAATGAAAATTAGGTTCATCATCAATACTCTATTTATGGTGAATCTCTTATTCTATCAAACATTTATGTGAAAACATGTTGAATAGTGAAATTTTATGATTTTGAATTCTTTCATCGCATCATAGGTTAGATTTTACATTCATTTGCAATTAGATTGCATTGAACTAGATCTAATTTAGGGTTTATTGCTTTGCATTAAAACCTACATCTCATTTAGGGTTTAAAATTGCATTGTTTTGCATTTCTTGAGACTGAAAAATACATTAAAAAAGTTAGTCAATTTGCATACCATTTAGATCTCATACATTTTCATTTGAAAATAAAAATAACATTGCATTTCAAATTAGGCCTTTACATTCATCATTTTACTGCATTTTCACATTGCATTTTTTCGAAATCTAAAACTGCAAGTTACTGTCTCAAACCTTGAACTAAAAGACATAACAAAAACCTTTAAAATCATTCAAAAATAGTTTAAAAATCCTAATCAATGACCCAATTTCCTTTTCTAGAAAATGTGTCTTTGATCAAGTTGGTCCTATCATTTATGGCATCTGAAAAGCATTAAAAATAACTCAAAAATTAGAAGAAACATTTCAAAAATCCTTATCCAAGACTCATTCACCCTTACTAGCGAATGAGTCCTTGTACGATACCGATCTGCAATTTTTGAGATTTGAAATCTCTATTTTTGGATTCTGTTTATTGTTGTTACTTTCTTGTTTTAGTTCTCTATTTTTTTATTTCATGAAATTCATTTCATCTAGCTTAATTTGCTTCATTTAGTGCATTGTCAAAATTCAAGATTGCATTTACATCACTTCATTTTTAGTCTATTCCATTGTGAAATCAGTAAAGTACCTTGTTTAGATGCTCAAAATTACATATAAACATTTCATTCTAGGTCATTGCATTGCATGTCATAAATTAATTTTCACAAATGTTAGTGTAAGAGATGGGGACCAACCATGTCAAGGCTCTAGGTCATGGAGAGCCGAGAGCAAAGGGATTCCCTAACTTACCTCACTCTATAGGATGGGGATCAAGAATGAAGAGCACTATGTAGTACTTATGTCACTCTTCAGACCCAAGTTTCAAGTTCAAGCTAAGTGAGCTGATTTTTAGGATCAATACTATACCTCAAAAAATTCTTTGTCTAAGAAGGAAGCACCATTCTAGGACGATAAAGTGGAACATTGGTGTCTCTTTGGTGCACTAGTGTCCATACAGCTAGAAAACATAAGATATAGTGAAAATACTAGAAAAATTGGCTAAAAAACGTAGCTAGTTAACTTTAATGAAAAGTGAAAACATAATGAAGTACATAAAGTAAATGTGTAAATAATAGAGTGTGTAAATAAAGACTAAAGTGATAAAGATCAACTCATAGAAATTCCACTTTTCCATCTAGCTCCACACATGCATTCACCTATACAAAAGAGAGAAGGAAAATTGTTGGGTTTGTATAGGGGCATGTATCAGTAGGACACCAGCTTAGGTGTTTCTAACTCCATGGACAAATAGAAAGAAAAAGGGTAGAATATGAGATAAAGGAAGGAAAACAAAGAAAACTACAAGGAATACTATGCTACTCAATCAAATAAAAAAGGAGAGGAGTGAAGTGTTACTACCTCCACCCAAAAGCTCACTAACCAATGGAAGGAGAATGCAATGTATGGACTTGGAAAATACATCACAGCCATAGTGGTGATGAAGGGAGGCCTTGCAAGACTCAAAGGCCGCACTTCTAAAGTTGCCTCACACTTGTAATGTGGAGTAGATGGAGCTTCAAAGCTGTTGCAATACTCAAAAATAGAGTGCTAAGATTTTGGTTAAGAGTGAAGAAGTGAAGTGACTGCAAGAAGGGTGTGTAGAGAATTACTAGGGAGTCAAATAAAGTGATAATGGATGTTTTTGAAGGTGGGATAGGAAGAATCTACCATTTTTTAGGGTTGCCTCGTCAAAGAGGGACATTACAATTTGACCCCAATTGGGTGTGTAACGCCTCGAGCCACTTCAAACAGAAGAATTTGTCAAGGAAAAAAGCATTCTGTGCAGATGCTTGTATGTCATGCATGCATCTTAGACAAATATTATCTCACCAACAAACAGGACATATGCCAAGTGGATGGAAGGCAGGTGGGTGATGTGGAATTTTGCCTTCAGATTTGATTTTCTAAGGTGAGGGTATATGAAAGGGTAAATTTCCCAAGGGGTGAAAATTCATTGCTATACATTTTTTCCCCACTTTAGTGAGCATTAATACTAATGAGCGTTCGATAAAGTAGATTGAAAGGTTATAAATGTATACCTAAACTATCGAGGAAGTAGATGATGATCTAGTGAGTTTGAAAGTGTGGAGTTTTGAACAAAAAGGACTCCATAGCCTCACATAACTATGAAGTTAAAAAAAGTACATTGAAGGCCCTTAGACCAATGATGGAAAATATCATGGGATGAAAGTGTCTTATAGGCCCATAGAATTGCAAGAAGGAAACCCCCAAGTTCTCTCTCATGAAGGAATCTTAGAGAAGTAAGTGTCTTACAAGCCCACAAACTTGCAAGAAGGAATCCCCCAAGTTCTCTCTCATGAAGGAAGCCCAAAGATGTAAGAATATTGAAGGCCCACAGATCTACAAGGAGGCATCCCCCAAGTTATTTCTCATGAGGGAAACCCAAATGAAGGGGGCTCCATAGAGTCAGATTGGAAAGTGGCTTTATAGGTGCACCTACAAAGTGACATGTTAATTCGTAGATAATACATACCTAAAAACAAAGCAGTCATGTAGGTAAACTAGTAGATAGTCATGTAGACCATCAATAAATTAGAAGGGTTTTAAAGGGGTCCCTGAAGAAGCCTTGAAAAGAAGAGGGGAGCACTCAAGGGATGTGCTATTTAAAACTATAAGAGAAATATTTTTTCTCAAATCGAAGAATCATCAAGGAACCATTTCGAAAGATGATGAGTTCATCAAGGAATTCAAAAGGAATAAAATTCCCCCTCATGAGGGGAATTTCAAGGCTTCTCTCACAAAAAATTTACTCCCACCTCGAAGGAAAGTTATCAAGTTCTTTCTTTAAAAAACCATGATGAATGAAACACATTCCACTATGGGTCCAAGTCGAGAATAAGATTTTCAAAAAAAGGTTTGCAAATATTCTTGAGAAAATATTCGTTGGAAATTGATGTATTTTTTGAAAGTGAAGTATCATAGAAATTTCATTTTCATGCATGTGAGGGACAACACAAGAAAAGAAGAGAGAAATAAGAAAAGAGTGAAAGAAAAAAATTAAACATAATGAACAAGAGACAAAGAGGTGATCTTGTATTTTTTGGCAAGAGCTACTCATAAATATATATGAGTATAAAAATAGTATATAAATGAACTATCATCAAACCCCTACTATATTAGACCATGTGAATAATGCATGGGAAAACAAAGTAAAAATAAAAAATTGAGTCAACATGGAAGGAAAACCTAAATGCCCCCAATGCTCTGCATTGTCTTTAATTTGTCAAAAGTCAAAGCACATGAGAGAGGAAAAATGATGGTATGACATAAAATCACTCCTATATCCAAGCACAAACAAGGATGACAAGGGTAATCCAGGAACACATAACATAGGCATGGGGGAGCACACCACAACACTCACGCATATAATCTAATTATAAAGAAGAGGCCTCCCCCTAACACTCATCGACCAAGAGGTTGCCCAATTCCTGATCTAGATAATTTTAAGTAGAAGGTGAGCAAGCCTAAAGTGTTGGAATATTAAAGAGAGGAGCTTTTGATCTTCCCAAAACAAGGGATAAGGGAGAATCCCCCACAAGGTATTCTCCACTAGCCTCTTATGGAGCTATACTTTGCGATTTTGTGAAGATCATTGAAAGGGTCGATAATTCATCTAGAGAGTTGATCACACACTTTATAGGAGTGTCATGTCATACCTTAATAGATAGAGAGGAGGAAACCTAAGATTCATAGCTTGACTCACTAAGTGACACGGGCATAGTGAGAAACTTAGGGGAGGCCAGGACTTCCTCCATCACTAGAACAAAGCAATCTAGCATAAGGCCACCCTTTTGAGAAGGCGGACTCTTCTTATGCCCTATGAACTCCCCACAAAAAGGGTAAGAGGAATGAAGGAGGAGAAGAAAACTAGAATGGACACCACTAAGGTATTTGACATATCCATAGGTTTCAGGAATGCTAGGATGTCCAAAAGGGGCATCAAAAAGGGTGGCTCAGCAAAAGAGGTGATAAACACCTACACCTTTTAGGGTCAGGTGCACTAACACTCACAACAAGCTCCTCCAAAGTGAGAATAAACTAGAATGAATAGAAATAGAGGGGAGGAGATAGGAGGACACAATAAGAGACCTTGAAGTAGGAGAGGTCATATCATCTTCCTTTCTTCTACAAAGTGGCCTCCTCAAATGCTAAATCCTTTTACTAGCACTTGTGCTCAAACGCAAGGTCATTTTTATCTCTTTGAGCTAGAGGTAGGGAGCTATGAAGGGATAGAAGGATCCTGGTCAGCCATAGGGGTGTCCATCATAGCCATTTCTAGCAGAGGGATAGGCTCCTAAATGAGAACAGGAGGGAGCAATTGAGAAACAATAGGGATAGTCGGATCTAGTGCCTCAGTGATAGGCCTCTTCTTATTTACTGATTTTGGAGCAGAAGTGGTGGCAGGCCGTGCAGGCTAAGACATAGAGGATCCTCCACTGGGACTCCTCCCAGGCCAAGGTCTAGGAGTTATGGTAAGAAGATCAGATATCAGAATCTTGGGTTTGTGCCAAGCCAATACAATCAGATGCTTTGGGTAATAGCCTAGAGTATTCATCCTAAAATATTAGTGGGAAATAGGAGGGAAATAAGTACTCCAAGGATAGGTGGGCTTCTCCTTTCCCTTTCGAGAAGAGGAGGCAACTTGCTACTCCACTATCGGAAGGGTCAAATTTGGTTGTCCCTTTCCCCTAATCTTATACTTCACATAAATTTTGTAAAGTAGGTATGCTCTTGGGGAAGTGGACCGACTAGCATAGGCCCAAAATGATCTAAACAGTATCCCCCATGGGAAACCAATGGCTAGTGTCTAGTGTCATGCACCACATACACAACACCTTCATAGGAGAATTTCAAACACTTATGAATGAAATCAAGGTTTGTGTTAATGGTCCTACATATAAATAGGATGAAAAAATTTATTGACCCATACGGCTTCAGAGCAAGGCCATCATGGGTACAAATGATGAACTTTGTTTCTTTGTACTCCTTCCTGTGTAATGAATTTAGCTGCAATGTTTCCTCTGTAATGACATTCAATCAATCTGTAGGTTCAACTAGAACCCCTGTAACATTTTTCACATTGAGACAAGTAGGAATGTAAAGGGGAGAGGGCTTGTTGTTCAATGGCATATCCTACGAGGTGAATGTCACTATAGAAGTTCAAATTATCTTGATTAATATAATGCACCCGATCTTGATTTACTAACATCAGTTCTTCCTTGATCACCTCTTTACTAACTAGTTAATTAAATAATCCTTATTTAATTAATTGATTAATACTCCTTTTTTAATTAAACAAATCATATTATTTGATTAAATAATTATCTTCTTTTAATTAAATAAATAATTTTATTTAATTAAGCCTAATGTTCCTCTTTTAATTAAATAATTCATTTTATTTGGTTAAATCATATTCCCTCTTTTGATTAAATAAATCACTTTTATTCAATTAAATCTAACATCACTCCTTTAACTAAATAAATAAAACTTCATTTAATTAAATCTACTTCCTCTCATTTTGATTTAAATAAATTCAAAAATTTATGTCAAAATGTCAACTCAAACTAAACCCTATCTAAGTTAATTAAATCCTAATTGACTCTTAAACTCTAATCCATAAAATCCTTTAATTTTGCAACTTGCACAAGTAAATCAATTTAATTGATTTATAAAATCTCCTATTTTCATTCAAAAAGGCATCTTGTTAGAATATTCTTCGAATTTGAAATCTCCATTTAAAAGGATTTGTCCTCCAACATGGTATTAGCTCCTCTTACAAGTACTTTTTCTTGATTCAAGTGGCATTAACTCCTCTTCCACATCCTCTTCCATAAACAATCTTTTGAATTTAAAATTTCCACCTAATTGCATTTATTTTTCACATTCATGAAAATGTGCTCATTCCTCCTCCACTAGCATGTTGACAAGTGGCACCTTGCCATTGGCTCATGTTTAGTCCCATATTCATCCCATTTTCTCATTTCTTTGTCATTCTCTCTTATAAATAGAGGGCTCCTTTGTTGGTTTTGGATCCACAATCTTAGGCATTTTGATCCACAACATTATGCAAAGTCATTATCTTCATATTTTAGGCATGTCCATCCATTGTTCATCAAGTCTTAATAGCATTTCATCCATCTTAGCTAGGTTATGGTCAAATTTCATCAAGGAGCACACAATCATCAACAAATCTTCATCAAAGCTTTGCAAGGACTTGGGAGAGGGCTATTTTCCACATCAAAATAACACCAATTCCCCCATGGGATGTTAGTTTGAGTGTTTGAATAAGATTCATTAGCTTTCATTTAATCATTATACTTTGTTTCTTGTTCATTGTGTTTGAATGAATTTCATGGGGAATGATTTTTTTAGATGTGTTTATGGACTAACATTGTGTTGTTTAATGATGTTTGAGCAGGTCTAGGGAAACTAGTCACATCTTGGCACTAGAAGGAGGGCTAATCTTGAAGAAATTAACACATTTTTTTGAAAACTTTATTGTTTTCTTTTAATTTTTTGTGTCTACAGGAAGGAGTGACACTGTAAAAGACAAACACTGACACTATCAATCTAACATTGCTATATAGGGACACATACAAGGTCTCTATTTTTCCAAAGAGTCCAGCTAACTTCACTAGATCATCATGGAGCTACTCCAAACAATGACACTTTTGCAGATTGAGATGTTGGGGCGGGGTAAAAGTCAACTTTTTAGATTTTATTTGACATGTGCTTTTTATTTTCATTATCTTGAGCTTTTAACTTGTTTGTGCCTTTTTTTTATATAGATTAACTAGCTTTTGTAGGTTGAAGTGATCAAGAAGAAAATGAGGAAACAACAAGAAGTTCTACTATCACATTATCACATGATTGTAACAAGTGTTTATAAACACTTCGGGAGAAATGATAATCCCATTTAAAGGACATTGTTATCTTCAAGTTTTAGGACTTAAGTAATTTTCTTTTCCTTTTTTGAAAATAACAAGAAAAGGGTTAAAAACAACCTTGGGAACTTACTAGATTTTGTTTTGGACATAAAAAATTGAGCAAAAAAACTTCACACTTTATCCCGGTGCTATTAAAAAGGATCCATTATTGTTTTGAGGCCTAAAATGAACACATTCTTTTTATTTTTTGTACTTTGATACAAATTAATATCATTTAAAAGGCATATGCACTTCTCTCGTGCTTCATAGTGATCTTGAGAATCAAAAATCTTTCGGTGATATTATGTTTAATAAAATATTGCCCACACACTTCAATTTGGGTTTCTTAAAATTGAACAAATCTTGCTAGTGTGAGTTAGGTATATCACGTGTGTTCTCTCTTTGTTCAAGAAAACAAAGACTGATCGAACTATGGATGTGATTGATTGCTATTTTTCACCTTTAGAGGGCCTTCTTGGTGGGAAAAAATAATCACCCCAAGGAATGACCTAATCAGGAACACGCTAAATCCAAGCGACTTCCACCTGGTATACAAGTGTGGGTACTTGAGGAAAGTTCAAGTATCATGAGGATTGTTCCAAAAATAAGGGTAGGAATGGTCTCTTTCCATATGGATGATCCCCCATGAACAAAATACCTATACTAGAGCCTTTGTTACAGTAATCCAAATCCCTATATCTATTTGTTGATGCAAGAATGGTCATTTTGAAGTCATCCCACATACTTGTGGTTCAAATTAGAGATGAAAAGTTCATCATGGGAGATTCATGAGAAATGAAGCTTGGTTCACTTGAGAAGTGTGTGTCATGGAGGGGAGCTAGTAAATACCTTTGAAAAATCTAAGTGCTCTTGTTTTCCCTAGGGATTTCATCCTTAGAGGCTTCTAAGTATTTGGGTTTACATCACAATTTGTTCTTACTAAAGTCAACATTAGGAAAATATTGCCTTAATTTCCTTGATTTCCACATAATGGATCTTGTGGGATGAAAATAAATTAGGACATTAGACACTTAGTTTGAAACTTAATAAAGAAAGTGTTTGTGTAAAAAGAACCAAATCTAATCAAGATAAAAGACAATTCAACCTTAGATGTGCTTGATCCCATGATTTCCTGTAAGGTCAAAATTCCCAAAGCAAGTCATCAAAAGTTCCTTAGTCCAATAGCTCATGAGGAACATCTTTCAATAATTCAAAAAGTTAGAGAAAGGTTGGTCTATAATTTTTACAAAAATATTCAAAGAACAATCACAATTTATACGAATTTTATTACAATCAAAATCCAAGTCTCTTGGAAAGGTTCAAATTTATCACATAGAAAGTATAAGTATGTTATTAAATACTAATGCCTTGTAGAAAGGGAGTCTCTCTAAGTTCAATCTAGGATTAAAATCAACATTCTCATCCATCCCTCAAACATCAAATAAAATTTCATCCCACCAACAACTCTTAGAATCTTAGAATAATCCCTCATGCTAGACTTTTGGAAAATCATTTACATCAAATAAAAAATCATCTTGTTTGACTAAGTATGTGTAGATGAATCCCTCTTCATATTCTTAGTTAAATTATCCATCCTTGTGAAAAAGTTTATCTCTTGATAACATCCAACATCTTGTCGTTTATTAGTTCATTATCCAAATCCAAGTCAAACCTAAATCAAATCAAGAAATCAAAAAAATCCTAAAGTCTTAAAGTCTAGTGTCCCTTCAAGATTCTCAAGAGTTTAATCATTCACATCATCCATTCGTCGTTTGTCTCATCCCCATCCTTTGATCCTTAAAGAAAACCTAGATTTTCTTCTTTGATCCTAAAATTATAGATCAATATAAGGTATTAGAGGTTCATCTCTTACATTCCTACAAATCAATCCTTATTTTATGGTTCAAACTCGATCTCAATACAATAAAAACATTGAAACAAACAAAGAAACATCTACTTCAAGTGACTTGAGTCAAACAGCACCCAAAATCAATCCCATTGGATCTAGCAATCCTCTACCCAATCATCCTCTACTACCACAAGATCCTCAAGAGGAAGGTCAAGTGGAAGACATCACAAATAATGTCTTAGGGATGACTCAAGAAGAAATCATAGAAATGGTCCAAAATCTTGAGAATCACAAAATTGTCAATATCATGATGAGACTCAATCATTCACAATACATGCTAGAATTGGCAAAAGAAGGGGCTAAACTCCCTTCATATTTTTACATAAAAAATATTGTGGAGAAAATTTATGTTGCTAGTCTCATTCACACCATATTTTCAAAGCATCATTCAGCCCATTCCCCAACCCACATCATCTCTTGCACTAACTCAACAAATTGTCAACAAACGCAGTTCATTACTTCATGCTCTTCAAGCACATCCCCTTATCAACAACCAAGACTTGGATGCAAACACCATCTTGGATCAATCCATCCCTCCAGGTCCGAAACACCCATAGGTTCCAATCATATTTCATGACACCAATAATCCATCCACTTTCACTGCAATATTGACAAATTCTCTTAACACACCAGTCTCTCTCCCCATAACCTCATAAGGGGAAGGTGGGTTATTTGGACAAGGGGGAATATTTTATCCCTTGTCATCATCATTTCCTCAAATGAAAATACCACCTATCCTCCCAACACTTCCCCCATTGATATCCACATCCACACCAATCCTTGGTTTAGGGAAACCCTCTTTACTTATCCAAAATCAGCTCAATTTTCCAAATAAAATCAACACACCAAATGTACCCAATCCTCTAGGCATGCCACCGATATTGCAACACTAGTTGGAACCAATCAAAAAACCTCAATCAACTATTACATCATCCACAACACCTCAAATATCTCAAAATGTGGTCCCCCAAGGACCTAGCTCATCAACCATATGCTCCACCTCACAACCCATATCCATCACTCAAACGCCTCAACAACCACCTCTAAAAAGTATCATCACACCATCTCATACCATTAAAAATCCCCAACCTCGACCACCTAATCCAAACATGGCCAACCAATACAACATCACGTTGCAATTAGCTCAACAAGCCTACCTAAAGAAACTATAGAAATTCCAAACCTAGCAAGCCACACATCAAGCACAAGCGCAACAAGCCACACAAAAATACCAAGAGGTTTCCCAAGCACAAGCACGTACATTTATATAATGAAATCAATCCCAAGCACACACAAAAGATTTATTGCAACAATAATAAGCCGCACAAGTTGCCCAAGCTGCCCAAGATGAACAAGCACATGCACAAACCCAACATCAAGCGCAACAAGCTCAAGCCCAAGCCTTATTACAGCAATAGGCCTATCAAAAATATTTATAGCACTACCAAGCACCACAAAATCCAACTCAATAGAAATCCCAACAACGAGCATTATTGGTGCAACAACAACAACAAGCCCAACAACAAGCATTGTTGGAACAACAATAATAGGAAGCCCAACAACAAGCGTTGTTGCTGCAATAGCAACAAGAAGACCAACAAAAAGATTTGTTGACTCAATAATAGTTAAAATAATATCAACAAGTATTATTTGTGCAACAAACTCCCATGAATGCGCCACCTAGTCCATAGGGCACCCCACCTGCCATCCAAATCACTACACCAACCCAGAACACCTTCATTCCACCACCCAACCCACAAAGTGATCTATCCACCCAAATGAAAAGGCTATCACAACAAGTGCTGGACATACAATAAGGAAAGAACCCTAAATCACAAGGGAATCTATGTCATTATCTTTTTGACAGGAGCATTGTGATGAAACCATTCCCACAAGGCTTCGAGATCCCAAAGTTTGATATGTACCATGGACTCAAAAATCCTAAAGACCACATTAGGGAATTCCACATACACTATATGGAGATTGCCTATGATGACTGCTATCTAATGAGGCTCTCCCTCAAAGTTTGGCTTGCCAAACCATGGAATGGTTCTCCTATCTTCCTCTAGGAATCAAAAAACTTCCAAGAAATTATGGATGCCTTCATGTAGAATTATACATTCAACAAGGGCATTGATTTAAGCTTAGAAGAGTTATGCAACCTCAAGAAAAAAAAGGGAGAATAATTTGCATATGTCTTACAACGATGGCGATCCAAATCCAGAGAAGAAAATACGTCATGCCATAAGAACAACAAGTTAGAACTATCATCGCAAATCTTAAAGGAACCTTGGCCTTCCATCTTAAAGTAATATGCATCACCTCCTATGATTGACTCATCCCTAAGGCTCTTAGCATCGAAAGAGGCCTCATTGCATAAGGGGGGACACACACTTATCAAGATAATTTCCCATCCACAAGTTACAATGACAAGCCATGAACATGGGTAAAAATCAAAAATGTCACCAACAATGGGGTTGTTATCAATGCTCCAAAGACAACCACTCAACAAAAAACATATCAAAAACCTCAGAATAATAGCCAAAATACTCTTTGATCCAATTCATCACATCAAAAAAGCAACATGAAGATAGTCAATAATGTCAATGATCAAGGAAACCAATCCACAAGAAACCGATATCCCCCAAAATGAAAGTACATACCATTTGGAGAATCAGTTGAATCTGTCATGAAGTCACTCATTCATATCAACATCATCATGCTCCTAGTCATTAAAAACTACCAAGAGACTCAAGTTAAACCACCCTAGTATAATGAAAAAAACTTGTGTGATTTTCATTAGATAAAGGGGCACACAATAGCCAGTTGTATGAGGCTCAAGAACTTGATTCAATATCTTATTAAAGATAAGACTATCACTGTTGGGAAACTAGCTAGAGATCAAGACCTCAAGATATACACAAACCTGATGTCAGATCATAATAAAATAAAAAACAATGAAAAAGAAAAGAAGTATGGTAGTTTCAATCACATTTATGACAATGTTGCATTGCTAGATGAATGGGTAAGTGTTGTCCATATCCTAGGTTCCAAGTTTGAGTGTGGAGTCACCACATGAGGTGGTAAGATCACTATCCTTGGGCCCTCCAGGAAATCTAGGGCACCCCCTACAAAATTAAAGTTACTTGCTGCTGACTACAATGTCATGGAACAACTAAAGAAGGCCCTCGATTGTATCTCCATCATGGAGTTACTGAAAATATCACTGCAAGCAAATAGGGAAATTTTAGAAAAGGCCCTTGCTAAGTCTTATGTACCCACAAACCTTGATGCAAATTAGTTATTGGCTATTGTCGAACACATCTCCTCTCATTTTATGAACAAGACCTCCAAGCCAATCCATCTCACAATTGTGTGCTTCATCTCAAAGTATTTGTCTATAAAAACAAAGTCAAGTGGGTCTTATTGGATCGAGGAGCAGGATTGAATATTTGTTCCCTCAAGCTAATAAAAAATTTAGGATTTTCTGAAGACTTGATTGACAAAGGAAAAGGCATAACCATCTAGGCTTATGATGATTAGTAAATAGTTTCTCTAGGAGCCATTTCACTTCCTATCTAATTAGGACTAGCCATCATAGAGTATACTTTTCAAGTCCTTGATCTCGATGTCCCTTATAAAATTATCGTAACTTGTGAATACATGGAGTGAAATCAGTTGCATCCACATTTCACCAATATGTTAAATTCCCCTTTGAAAATCAAGAGGTTACCATCCATGGTGATCCTGAGCCCTTTTCTTATTGTAGGAACATTGAGGCCAAATATTACAAAGTACCACATGTTCCTAAAAATGATGAAGGCCCTTCAATTCCATATGTGGACCTGTCCACCTTACTATACACATCCACTTCTAAGACAAAGAGCCCTTCCATTCTCGCCCTTTTTGATGTCAAAGTCATTATCCAAGACAACGGGTGTGGATATTACAAGATGAAGAAGGGTGTCTTTGTAATAGGAGAGTTACCTCAATCTTCTAGGTCCCATGGATAGCCACAACCAGCCAATACATTGTCTCAAAACTTCAGAGTAGACCCCTCTAGATTTAGAATTTGGGGGGATCTAGGCCAAGAAGCGGTGGACAAAAATGATATATCCAGTTTCCTAGATCAAGACAAAATACCTATATCGGTCCTTCCTATGGATGATTCCAATGAAGGAATATAATTAATGTTGGGCATGGGTTATAATAAGAATGAAAAACACAAGAAAAATAACAACAGCCGATTAGAACCAATCATTGCTGAGAAGCACATGAAAAATATTTTCCTTGGATGTACCCCTCTGAGAAGAACCATGCGTGGAATAAATTCCCCTATTAACATAGTCAAAGCTCCTCGTTGATTACCAATATCCATAGGTCTACCCTTAGACAACTTTACCTTTGACATAACTAATGTATGTAGGAGTACTAGTGACGAGGATGCCCTTACTGACCTACCTATATTATTTGAAGACTCTTCATTATTCATGATTTCCATTATATCCTTTGAGTGTAATAACCAAAACCATGAGTTAGAACTAGTGTGTCCCCAACTAATAGACTCTGACCAACGAGGACCACCAATTTTAGACACATTTAATAACAATGAGGCACTCCCAAAATTGATGGGATTTTAGGATAATGTACCTTATGAAGATCACAAATCTAGATTTGGCATTGAACTAGAGATACATTCCTATTATGGGGAGGCGACTGAATCCCTCAATCACAAAAAGTGAAAATTTAAGAATAATCTCTAGGTCTTTAAGTGAAAACCACATTGTGGCACTTTAAGACTCAAAAATAGTAAAAACAAAGGATACATCCAATAGTGAAAACCTCTCTGAGGCACTTGAGGATGGGGGATTCAATCTTCCTCTTAGTGCTACTCATCATGAGAAGTCAACGGTCTTGGTGCAGAGGTGCAATCTGGTCAACTTGGGGACAAAAGAAAGACCACACATAACTTTATATGCAGAATCACTTCAAACTGAAAAATAAGAGCTCCTAGATGCATTCCTAAGGGAAAGAAAGGAGAAATTTGCATGGACCTATGCCAACATGCTTGTTCTTGATCCATAAGTTTTGGTGCACCGTCTAGCTATATATTTAAAGGAAAATCCAGTGAGATAAAAGTTGAGGAAGATGCATCCTCAAATAACATTATTGGTCAGGTTGGAATTACATAAACTTCTTGATGCTAGCTTTATATGACCAATTGATTATTCAGAGTGACTTTCAAATCTTGTACCTATTTCAAAGCCCAATAGGGGAGTCTGCATCTACACATAATTCTAAGATCTAAACAAAGCATGCCTGAGGATGACTTCCCTCTCCCAAACATAGACATGATTATGGATATGATGACAAGACATGAAATGCTATCACTAACGGATAGATTCTCAAAGTAGAATCAGATCACGATAGCCAAAGAAGATCAACATAGGACATTTTTTACTTGTCCATGGGGAAAATACTATTGGAACATGGTGCCATTTGGTCTGAAGAATAAAGGAGTGACCTATAAAAGAGAAATGATACTAATCTTCCATGATATGATTCAAAAAACTATGGAAGATTATGTGGATGACATATTGGACTAAGTGAAGAAACTTCAAGATCACATATCAGCTCTAGGTTCCATCTTTGATAGAATGGAAGAATATAAGGTCAGACTAAATCCAAAGAAGTGTCTTTAGGGTACAATTAGCCAAGTTACTTGGGTACATTATGTCAATGAGAAGAATCAAGATAGATCCCACCAAAGATAATGAAATTTTTGAGATGGAGGAACCAAGGACATTGAAATAACTAAGAGGCTTACAAGGAAGGCTCCAGTCCATCCGTTGATTCATAGCGCAATTAGTGGATAAGGTTGTCCCATATTCTCATCTAATCTACAAGGGGGTGGCATACAAATGGGATGATAAATGTGAACAGGTGTTCAACAACATAAAGGAGTACTTGCTCACACCACTAGTTCTTGTTGATGGTGTTTTTATGCACTTCACAACACAGGTAATGCGCAGGTGCATTGCCTCTCTTGAAAGACAATCTTCCACAATGAAATTGCAAAACACTACCCCAAGGTCTCTTGAATGTCAGGTCTTGACCGTGCTTGGAATATCTCAGTTGTTTGATGTGAATTTCTGGAATAACAAGGTGGCCTTACATTATTTAAAGCTGTTGGAGAATTGGGTCAATGAATGGAGTTCTTCAGATATGAATTTACTGCACTTTTGCTGTAGGTTCATACAATAGTCTTGGACACCATTGTTTCATCAGATTTGGCTTTACAATGTGCAATGAACCTTAGCATAGGTTTTTTCTAAAAAAAAAGGAAAAGGGGCGAGGAAGAAGGATGGTTCTTGGACCTACAACTATCAATGAACAGTGATCATGGAGGTTCCTGCTATGGATAGTTCCCTTAAATAGGATTTCACTAAATTTGAATTCTCACAATGTCATGAAATCTATGCTATCTTCTAAGGACTGCAGATATTCATCATTCATTCGCCATGTAAATGTGAACAAAGACAAAGTTTAAGGAGCAACTATTAAATTAAAGCCTAGGCTAACTTTACACAGTCACCTACCAACAACAAATGACCAAAATTATGAACAAGGAAAGCATACACATAGAAAAAAACTTCATAACCAAAGAGAACATACTAAATCCACTAAAGCTAACTAAAGAAAACTAGAACAAAAAAATAACTTCAAGTAAAGTCTTAATTAAGGGGGAGAAGAATCATGAAACATGTGGAGAAACACAAAAATACACCAGGAAATGACTGTATTTTCTATTATAATTTTTGCAGCATGCCTTTACAACAACTCAACTCCCTTAAAATGAGAGGAGGAGAGCCCTATTTATAGTTTTCAAAAGCAAAATGAGGGGCCAAGATTTGATTCTATTGTGTGGCCAAGATTCACTTTACACTAGGGTTTCACCTACCCCCAAATATATTACATTTATAAAACATTTCTTGTCTTTTCCCTATTTTGTCATCTAGTGACAGCACTGTAGCAATTTTGTCCTTTAGCTATTTTCCCTTTGCTATAGCTATTCTTTGAGGAATTCTTCATCTATGATAGGGTTGCCTTCGTGCTTCTTCGAAGCTACATACTCCATGAAACTCAAGATCAATGGCTGGAACTTTTCCAACTCCATGATATCTAATCACAACACCTCATAGCTCCATTCCTAGGAATTGCTGGCAAGATTCTTCCAATCATCGTCATACTTAGCAGCGTTGCTTTTGAAAAGCTTGGACTGGGCGAAGGCTTAAGAGGAAAAACTCAAGAAATCTGTAGTAACCTCAGCCGACATCCCATCTTCCGTTTTCTTTTAGAAGTGGGGCTTTATGCTCTCTAGATTTATTTCAACAATGGGTAGCTCGTACCCCGTCATTAGCGTGAGATACCAAGCACAATCCTCTCTGGACTCCTTGGCCCATTTGATATCTAGTGCTATACGTTCCAAGATCTTCTCCAGCCTTTTCCTTTGGTGATCAAAATCTAGCTTCCATACATCCACTAACCAGTGGTCATCATATTTGAGGGCGAGGTCCTTCTCCCAGACCTCGCTTGGCAATGCGAGTATGGCCTCAATTTTTGGGTAGGCTACTCTGTATTTCCTTGGGAACTCTTCGCAAACCTGCCTTGTACCCTCAAGAGTTCTTTGTACTTCTAAGAAATTATTTTCTATCCAGACAGCCAAGTTGATACCTGTGTTTCCCATGTCTAAGACCTCCTGGAACCAATTTTTTGTAGTTTTATCCAAGTTCCTTCTCTTCTCAAATTTATTGATCTGCTCTTGAGATAGCGACTGAGGCAGGCCTGATGACGTAGCTGGCTACTCATCTAGGGATGACCACTAGTGAATATAGGCAGTCAGATCAACCACTTGTGCTTTGAGTTCCTCCTTAGAAACCTTATCCTTTTGGATAAGATGCACCACCATGGCGATTGATTCATCGAGGTGGTCAACCTTTTGCTCCCTTGTGGCCACTCTCAATTCAATGGTGGAGATGTTATAAGTTATTCATTCTTCTCCAACCACCAGTGTCACTATTTGTACCACCCTAGATCTAGAGGCATCCATGGTCACCTTTGATCTGATCTTTGGATTTTTCTCTTTATTGGTGCTTATCTGTGTTCTAGCCAGTATGGCTTCCAGCCTTTCCTTAAGATCTTTTGGGGTGGGAGTCTTTTGCTTCAACTGCCTCTTCAACCAATTAGGTATTTGGGGCTCTTCCCTAGGTGATTCACATTGCTTCTTGTTGTCATCCTTCTCAAGTTCAATGGCTTTGACAACAAGAACCCTCTTCTCAATTCCTGGATCCTCTTTCTCCTCATCAGAGTCTTGTTCAAGCATTATACACTTAGTGGGAGACTTGGTACATGATTTCTCATTCGAGGGATCCTCCCTTTCAGCATCCCTCTCTTCTTCATTTTGATTATGTTCATGTTCCCTTGACTTATCCTCCTGCTCACCCTCATAGAGGGATGCTTTCTCATCATGTTCCTAGGTTTGGCCATGCCTTTCAGTTGGACACCTATTGCCTATAGTCTCTGGAGCAGCCATTTCCTCTTCACATGCAAGCCGATCCTTAGCTTCCTTATCCTCAATCTCCTTAAGCTGCTTGCCTCACTCTGCATTGAGCTCAGAGTTATTTGTGTCCCTAATTAGTTCAGCATCCAACTCCTCGCTGCTCTCATTGGATGATTCATAGGCCACCTCATCTATCTCCCGACGTTCGAACAATGGATGCTCGTGGTATTCAAATTCTACATCTTTTGGGCCCATTGTAGCCTCTAGCTATCGTCACTCAAGTTCAACGGATATTTGCATTGTCACCTCCATTCTCAATGGTTCGATAGGGGGAGGAAGAGTTGGAGCATGGGCTATAGCCTAAGCTATTACAGCTTGAACCATTGGGTTAGTAAGCATCCCTGAAAGCTCGGATGGCACATTTTGCATGTACTTCAGAAAGGATTCTGGGAGGCTAAGGGTAAGCATCATAGCAGTGGAAACAGAGGGAAGGGAGGGAGACATAGAGGAAGAGGAGATTGATGAGGTCATGGTAGAGGATGAATCCACATGAATAATCTGCATGATTGGAGAGGTGGACGCAAGGTGGATAGAGATATCCACCGGAGGGAAGGAAGCAAAAATGATAAGCGAAGTATGCAGGACGATGGCAAGAACAACAACAATTGCAACAGATGGAGACCTTGGCAGGTCAGATCCTTCTCCTCCTTCCCCAAGGAGCGGACCTCTGGGTATCACAGTCGTCTCCATGGCCCCATTTGTTTTTCTTTGTTTCTTTGGCAGCTCACCCTTTGATGCCTTTCGAGCATAAACCTTTGGTTTGGGCAGCTGCTCATTGGCTTCTTTTCTCTTTTTGGTTTTGACTGATGGTGGGGTTTTGGATGTTTCCCTAATTGTAGCGACAACCACTCTACCCTTGGAGCAACTCAGTTCACTTTCTAGTCCCTTAAATGTTATGGTGACTCCTTGCTATTTCATTCGGGCCACCTATTGCTCGATCCATGCCCTCGTTCAGACCTCAATGGGTTTGGTGATATGTCAATGTCATCAAGCTCTCACTCATTCTAGTCAATCGCAGGTAGTGGAAAATTAGCAAAGACATCATATCCCGAATCGATCAACGTGTCCTCATCCTCTTCAAGCTAGTTAGGAACCGGGCACAAATTTATTCTCCATACGTAAACGATAGTCATGCACATGTAGTACCACAACCGCACTTCAAGATCATCTTTAGAATTAGCCCATAAATCTTCAATGTTGTGGAGGTGGGCATACTCACGTCCCAGTGCCTTTCTGATATGTTCGTATGGGTCCATTCAGGGACTAGTTGTAGATTGCCGAAAGTCGTATTCAACCAACTCCCTTTCTGAGTACCCCGCACACTGGGAGGTATGAATCTTGTACATCCCTTGGCCAAGCCCAATGTGGTAAGGTGTACCTACCAGATGCTTGCTGCTCAAGATATTATGGATGTGTCGTAGCTACAAAGTCAGCTCTAATAGTATATTCTGATTGTTGGGTACTAGGGAAGCTTGTTTGGTCTTTCTGTGAGTCCCTCAGCATGGATGTAAGTGAACCTTGGAAATTGTATGTATAGGAAGGCATATTGCCTAAGGAGGGCTCTGGCACTATGGAAAACTCTTGTCTAAAATTTGCCTCCTAGAGATCGAATGATGTGGGTGATGAATGCATCATTCACCCTACAATAATCCTTCTTGAAGTTTTGACATTGTAGTTGAGGGTATTTATTATAAGGCTTGAGCTTTGCCCCCTATGCCTCACTAGGTATTGCAGTTAATCCATGATAGTGTCACTGGTTTGTGAAGGAGTATACCAGGTAGGATGTCATGTAGAACTTGGAGGTCTTCTTCAAACTTGTAAACTGTTCGTGGAAGTAATCATTGATTATCTCCCCCCAATAAAAGGCAATTTCATCACCGCGGAGAATCTACTCCACAAAGTAGAACATCCATTCTTGGAAGAAGGCCATAGCAGGAAGACCCATCACTCAACTTAGCATGGTCATGATGTTGTGGTAATCGTCAAAGAAATCACTGCAAAAAACCTCCTGAGGGAGCTTGCCGACACTACCCCGCTTTTCCTTCAACCAATACTGATCGATTAGTTTCTTACATTTCAACGGATATTGCTCCCACAATTCCCTGCATTCTTTCATGGTGGGGGTCTCCATGCTCTTAAAGGAAAAAATGTGAAAAGTTGTCATTATTCCTGATGGTAACATATCCACAAGGATTTCCCATCCCAGTCCACTATAGTTCGGGTCTTAGGTTGATATGCCTCTACGCATGCCATTACCAATTTTGAGACCACCAAGGCTAGCGAGAAGCCCGCAACTTTGGTAATTTTTCTGCTCCTTATCAACCTTGCATTTTCTATCTTGGGGTTCATCCTGACACTCTATGTAAACTCATCAACATCGACCTAACTGATATTGGTATTAGTGACATCTCTCCAAAGAGTGGAGATTATGGATTGTAAGGGCACCCCTTGAAACTTTTACTTCATCTGATCCTTATCCTCCTTGTCTCAGGGTGCCTTGGCTATTCCTTTACCCTTCTCCTTGGAGGCACCATAATTTTCTATCGTGGATTCCATAAATCCTACAGAAAAGACATGAATCAGTAACTTTAAATATGGGAAAATGGCCTCAGACAACTCCTTGCACATCAAGGATAGCTCCGCAATCATTATTCATATTTGATAATCACATAACATTTGATAAAACATCATTAGAAGGAAAGGCAGGTGACCCAGGTTCCCAGGGGAGGACTTCCCTTGGCAAAATGTCATTTGGAAGGGAAAATTAGGTATGGAACTCCCAAAGATGTTTCCCAGTGTTTGGATTTGCTCAATTGAGGGTTGGTGTGAAAGAAGATCTAATTTTAGCAAGTGGATCAAAGTTCATTTTGGATTTGGAGGTCATTTGAGTCCTCAATTAAGCGTTCGGATATTAGCTGTAGGAAGGCCACCTAAAATGGTGTAGGGAAGATGAAACTTCGGGCACCAAAATCTGGAGCTCAAACCGCTATCATCGGAAAGTAGTCACGGATTAGCCGTTCACAATGGTGAAAAATAGGTGGCAATCCAGGAGTGGAATTCTGGAGGGTAATCCCTGAAGATGAATTTTAGGAGTTATGGGAGCATGGCGGTGAACAGAGGATCGGGACCCTAAGGTCGGAAAGATGGATAGGTTCAACCATTTGAAATGGCAACAATAGAACTAAATTCCAGAGGCAGAATTCTAGGATCCGGAGTCCAAAAGAAGCTCGGTCTTCAGTTCCCTACTTGGATTTTATGCTCGACGAAAAGTGGACAGGGGCCCAGGAGTCAAAAATTCATCCCGAGATAGCCATTTGGAATAGAAAAAGTAATGTGGAATTCTGAGGGAGGAATTCTGGAGTTTGGGGTATAGATTTAACTTAGACTTCAGATTTCAGTTCATTTTATAAATTCCAATGGACCTTGTGAGCTCGGGGTCCGAGGCCCGGAAGGACGTTCAAGCCTAGCCATCCACAATGGTGAAGTTCATAGGGAATTCCAAGAATGGAATTCTGAGGGTCAGATCCCAGGGACAGTTTGTTCCTTGGTCAATTTTTATTTATTTTGCAAGTGTGAAATGGGCCTCACAAGCTAGGGATTTGAGGGTCTGAAAGACGCTCAAGGGAGGCCATTTTAAACAATGGGGGAACAGTGAAAACCCATAAAGGGAAATCCAAAGGCCAAGATCCGAAGGTCAAAAATACTCTCAAGGGAGGCCATTTTAAATCACGGGGGCACAATAGAAGCACGCGAAGGGAAATCCAGAGGCAGGGATTTGAGGCAAGCTTGCCCGTTGTCAATTTTGAAGTTTAAGTTTTATCGTTTTGCGCGGATAGCCATAGGAAGGTCCGGGCTTGGGAGATGCTAGCGAGTGTTCTGAAGAACAACAATGACAAGGTTAAGCTCCAGTGTTGAATTTTGATGATTTATGTGGTTTTTTGAGATTTTAAAAGGTGGGTTTTTTAGTTGGAGTACTAATCTACCATATTTTTACACATTTTTATGATTTTACTTCATTTTAACCCAGAATTTGATAAAAAGGAAGATGAGGCATGAGGACTGTAGACATACCTCAAAATCCTGAAGAGGGTGGTGTTCAACACGAGAAAAAAATGGTCAGACGAGAGTTTAGGCATGGGGGTGGAGAATGTTGGATGTGAGGGAGCTCTGCAAATTTCTCTATCACTTTGGTCGAGTGAAAATGAAATCCAAAAATCCACTTTAAATAGCTAGAAATGTCATTAATATAGTGCATTAATGCTTCTCATGACAGTTTGAAACGTTGGCGAGTTCAAATCTCTAAGGTGGTGGCAAGCGACCCAAAGTCTGGTGGTCAGAAAGATGTCTAGTCGTGGTTGCGAAGAATGGCGAAGTTCAGGTGGAATCTTGGATGCAGAAATTTGAGATCCAAGGTTCGGGGTCCGAAAAGACGTTGGGTGCCAGATGCCAACAACAACACACTCAGAACGGGAATCCAGAGAGGGAAACCCGAGGATCTAGACCCGAAAGGGGCCACGAACGTCCGAAGGGCATTCCGACAAGGGAAACACAAATTGACTTCATATTTAGAATTTTTAAAGGGGGAAAGTTTGGTCAAACTTAATATGAGTCTTTTGAGAATATTTTGACCCTTGACGGCACAAAAATGGGCATGTAGAATGAGGCGAAGCCCAAAAGGACCTGTCAATCAAAAAGAGGAAAGAGAGGGTCCCCGTTTTGAATGGGGCGTGTGTACAATAGGCACAATAGTTCTTATGCCACCAATTCTAGGAAAACCTTTGATTTTATATGTATCAACAAAATCAGTATCCCTTAGCACTCTCTTAGTACAACATGATGAAAATGGAAAGGAGAGAGCTATTTACTACATTGGTAGAACCATGGTGGGAGGTGTTGCCACAATAGTGGTTTACAATTTCTAAGAGGAACTGATTTTTGCTGAAATCACATATTTTAAGAAAATATAATGATTTAAGCCTTAAAAATTTCCATTTTAAGGATTCCAATTGAAGAGGATTTGATTAAACCACCTGAGATAAAACCCCCTTAGATAGAAGATCGCTAGTTTTAAACCACACCTATAAATGAGTCTCATTTACACCTATCAAAAGGGTGATAAAAATCACTTTTGATTTATCTTTTGAGGGATCAAATGAATTCATTTAAAATTTATTTCAAATGATTATGGTATTCCTCTGAACGAGCTATCCAATGAATATAATTTTAATATGTTTTGGTTTTCTTATGTATTTGGTTTTTTAATTTTATTAAACATGGGTTTTTCATTAAAAATGAAGGTCTTTATTTTGCACATGTGGAAAAATAGTAGATTATAAAAAAAAAATTGAAAATATGAGTGCACTAGATATTGAAGCCCTCCATCCAACAAAAAAAGAAAAATAAAAATTGATGTTTACAAAAACAGTTATGCGTTATACGATCAGGCTATGTCTGAATTATAATTGTTATGACTTTGAAAATTGATTAAAGGAAAAATATTCAATAAAAAACTATCTAACCAAGTGGAAGCACTAGATATTGGTTACAAATCTAAATTCAAAAGAATTAGAATTTTATCCTTCATGGAAAAAAAGTTATCCGTTATATGGTGTGCATCACTTTTTAAAAATGTTGTTTTCTAAAAAAAACTAGTTTTCATGGGAGATGGAAAAAGAAGTGCAATCTAATTCCAAAAAATTTGAATTTTTTTTTAGAATATATAGACAAAATGTGATGAGACTCTAGTTTGTATCATCTACAAATTCCTCACTGTTTAGCCGCTATAGGTGCCTAAATGTTAAGTTTTAGTTAAAAATAATAATTTCAATATTGAGTTTGGCTAAAAATTGTAAACCACTATTGTCGGATCACCCAACATAAGGACACAAGCTTAATTACCCATCCATTGAGAAATCTTGATTAGCAGTCATGTTCACAACATATAAATTTAGACACTATATGTTGGCACACCAGATAAAATTCATCACCAAGAGCTAAATGGGTCATGATCCTGACAGAACATGACATTGAGTATGTGGAATGGATGACTATTAAAGGACAAGTGATTGCAGATCAATTGGAAGAAGCACCAATATACCTAGAGAACCCAATCGTACAAGAATTCCCCGATGAGTCCATCTTTAATGTAAGCATAGCAGATCACCAAAAATTGTACTTTGATGGGTCCTACACACAACATGGGTCAAGAGCTAGAATATTCTTCATTACAGCACAAGGAGATTGCATACCTAGATCATATAAGTTGTCCTTTTCTTGCACAAACAACATTGCATAGTATGAGGCTCTTGTCATAGGGCTGAGAATTGTTGTACTGTGGAAGATCATGGCACTAAAGGTCAATGGAGATTCGTAGCTTATCATCAACCAAGTTAATAATTAATACCAAACAAAGGATGACAAGTTTACTCCATATAAGAAACTGGTGCAAAGCCTCAAAGAGTCCTTCATTGATATCACCTTCGAGCAAATACCAAGAGAAAATAATAGAGTAGCAGATGTTATGGCAACAAATGGATCACTACTAGATTTCCCATGCATTGTCCCAAATTAGGAATTCCTTGTAGAAACCTCTCATACTAGCATTTGAGGTACGAGAGTTTTAATTTGTGTGTAAAATCGTTAGTCCTAGTAACCCATGGTATCATGACATATACACTTATTTAAGAATAGGAGTCCTCCCTATCGATATCACTCCCAACCTTAAGAAAACATTTGTCAAAAATTCAACCTACTTTGTAATCTTAGGCAACACCCTATACCGTAGGAGTATTGAGGGCACCCTTTTACGATGCTTAAATGATGAAGAAGCTTTGGTTGCTTTAACAAAGGTACATAATGGTATATGTGGTTCACATTCAAGAGGTATGACCTTGGTCAAGAAGCTGCTGAGAATAGGGTACTATTGGTCAACAATGGAGAAGGAATCCCATGAATATGTCAGGAAATGCTTGCAATGTCAACAACATGGAGATCTCATCAATGCCCTAGCTCAAGATCTCCACTCGATTGTTACACCTTGGCCCTTACCGCAATGGGGGCTCGATATCATTGGGAAAATCACCCCCACCTCATCTAATAGACACAAGTCCATTATTAGCGCCATGGAATACTTCACAAAGTGGGTAGAGGCCATCCCGATGACCTATATTATAGGAAAGAATATTTCCAAGTTCATCCTGAATTACCTCATTTGCCACTATGGTGTACCCCAAGCCATTATCTCAGATAACAAGACACCTTCTGAAAACTAGGATTCCCAATACCTATGCTATAAATTTAACATCCAACATCACTTTTCTACTCCATACTACTCCCAGGGTAACGACCAAGCTGAGGCTACAAATACAACCATCATCAGAATAATAAAAAAAGACAGTCAATGAAGTTGGTCATAACTGGCATCTACAGTTGAATCTCGCCCTCTAGGCCTATTGAACAATCATTCACATGCCAAAAGGTGCATCCCCTTTTTCCTTAGTCTACAGATCATAAGCCACTCTCCCCGTCGATATCAAGCTCCCATCCCTAATAATATCATTGCAGAATCTCATTATCAGGTGTCACAACTATATGAGCTTGAACTGCTAGATGAGTGGTGCATGGATGCCTTAAGGGTAAAAGCACAAAGTTGTCTCACACTTTCAGCCAACTTATTAGCATAGTTGAATTTAAGTATATCTAACTAAAAATCAATTTTGGTCAAACATATGATCTAGTAAGATTCATTCTAGTTAAGTTAGATACTTCCACAATTTTTTCAGCTAAAATTGTTGGCTAAAACTATATGGAGGACCACTTTGAGTCCAATTTACCATAAAAATAAAATTATTTGAAAAATATGAAGTTTCAATAACTCTTTCTAATGTTAATAACATTTTTTTTTAAATATAAAAATACCCTTTTATAGATCCATAAATATAGTTTTCAAAAATATATTTATTTTAATAGTTTAATTATTATTTATATTTAATTTTTTATTTATACTAGAAGTAAGTTTTTAACACAAAATATTAGGTTGATTACCATGCCAAGGAAAAATACTTAAACTTATTTAAAAAAATAGAAAAAAATATGATGCACTAGATAAAAGAATCTATTTCAAGATGGTATAATTTTTTTTCCATTTTAGATAAATATTTAATATGAAAGTTGATTTCCGAAGGAAACAACTATTTTTTGATTCACGCACATTTTAATATTTATTTAAAAAATATATTTATCAAAATTGGAAAAAAAAAAAAATCCATGCACTAAAATCTAAAGTTATAAATACACACAAAAAAATTGAAAGAAAAAAAATAAAATTTACTATAACAAGTTTGACATCCCATGTAACTTCATTTTTCAGCATTTTATCAACAACTAAATTATAGACAAACATAAAATATACTAAAAAATACATATTTTACTAGTTTACATCATTTCAAAATTGAAAACATATATGCCACTTTTTAGTGATTCAAGTTTAAAATTTGGATTAACATTGGTCATTTCCTTTATAAAGTGTTACACAAATTTGTGCTTTTTCCTTTAAACCATTTGCAAGTCTACAAAAAATGTCTCAAGTTAAGCTACAATAATAAAATTAGGAGTCAGACCGTATAAGCAATGTACCAGAGGTCGATCATGCCAAGGTGCTCCTAGCATAGCTCATGTAAACCAAACAATCTATCCAGCACTAACGGTTGGTGCTTGCATGAATGTATGGGTTCTCTATCCTCCTGCATCCATGAACCCACAATGTCAAGTTTCGAAAAAGACAAGATCCTGTTTGGAGATTTTGGCACTGAAACATCAAACGTGTCACTATTTCAATAGGTGTCGCTCTTTGCAAACTCCAAAAAATGACTTTGGAACCCAAACTAAAACCAAGATTACCACGTCACCATTTGCAAATGCGGCCATGTTTGACTTGAAACCCTAAAAGCCTAATTGACTCATGGCGTTTCCATTTGCAATGGCGTCACCCTTTGGAGTTTGGAACCCTCTGACCAAATTGTGATGAAGCGTTGCAATAAGAAATTGTGATGGTGTTTAAGCCCTAGCGTTGTCGAATGAGCACCTTTAGCATCACTATATGGCGATGATAAAGGTTTTGACCTTTTCAACCATAATAAATGCAACTAAAAATCAAAATCAAAGCTCAGGTTAGGATCACATACCACTAGTCCGCGCTTGGAGGTCTTTGGTGGAATTGAACTCGCTTGGAAATGTGTCAATGAAGCACTCTTTGTGTCATTGTGTAGGAGGTTTAGAGCTCAAAATATTGTAGAACTCAAGGTGTGAATGTGAAAATGAATGGAAACTGACCCCTAGAGGGCTATTTAAGCATGAAAAGTTAGGGTTTTTTCCCCCATTTTAGCTGTCAAACTAGTGTTTTGCTCCCCCGATCCCAATTTTTCCCAACCGAAGCTTGTGTCATGTCTTTTTCTCATGTTTTGGATTTTTTTCGGCATCCTAGGGCATTTCTAAACCCTTTGGGAAGCTTGCCATTTTTTTATTGAGATATCCCCCAAAACTCCAAATTTTTGTCTAATCTCTCAAGGAGGCAGTATACCAGCATAATTCTTCCATTGGGGCAGCAATGGGCATCCCAAAAATTTAGAGAAATTTTTGAATTTTGACCCTGGCAAGGTTATTCTTGAACCAACACAACAAGTACATTGCTTCAAAGAAGGAAAAATGTAGACGTTCAAATTATCCTGATTAATATAACACACCTAATCACAATTTACTAACATCAGTTCTTCCTTGATCACCTCTTTACTAACCAATTAATTGAATAATTCGTATTTAATTAATTCAACAATATTCCTCTTTTAATTAAATAAATCAACTTATTTGATTAAATTGTTATCCTCTTTTGATTAAATAAATCATTTTATTTAATTAACCTTAATGTTTCTCTTTCAATTAAATAATTCATTTTATTTGGTTAAATCATATTCCCTCTTTTGACTAAATAAAACACCCATATTTAATTAAATCTAACATCACCCCTTTAATTAAATAAATCAAACTTTATTTCATTAAATCTATTTCCTGTCATTTTGATTTAAATAAATTCAAAAATCTAAGTCAAAATGTCAAATCAAAATAATTTATGTTTAAGTTAATTAAATCATAATTAACTCACTCTAATCCATCAAATCCTCTATATTTTGCAACTTGCACAAGGAAATCATTTCCATTAATTTATAAAATCTCTTATTTTCATTCAAAAAGGCATCCTGTTGGTATATTCTTCCAATAGAATCTCCCTCCAAAAGGATTTGTCCTCGAACATGGCATTAACTCCTCTTACAAGTCCTTTTTCTTGATCCAAGTGGCATTAACTCCTCTTCCACAAGCAATATTTCAAATTTGAAATTTCCACCTAATTGCATTTATTTGCACATTCCACAAAATATTCTCATTCCTCCTTCACTAGCATGTTGACAAGTGGCATCTTTCCATTGGCTCATGTTTAGTCCCATATTCATCCCTTTTTCTCATTTATCCATCATTCTCTATTATAAATAGAGGGCTCCTTTATTGGTTTTGGATCCACAATCTTAGGCATTTTCATCCACAACTTTATGCAAAGTCATTATCTTCATATTTTAGGCAAGTTCATCCATTGTTCATCAAGTCTTGATAGCATTCCATCCATCTTAGCTAGGTTATGGTCAAATTTCATCAAGGAGCACACAATAATCAACAAATATTCATCAAATCTTTGGAAGGAATTGGGAAAGGGCTATTTTCCACATCAATATAACACCAATTCCCTCATGGAAGGTTGATTTGATAATTTGAATAAGATTCATTAACTTTCATTTAATCATTTTACTTTGTTTCTTGTTCATTGTGTTTGAATGAATTTCATGGGGAATGATTGTTTTAAATGTGTTTATGGACTAACATTGTGTTGTTTAATGATGTTTGAGCAGTTCTAGAGAAACCATTCATAGTCACATTTGGGGAATCAATTGTAGGTTACGTGGGAGGAGTAACCATGACCATGTTAACATATGCTTCAAGCTGAGTGGTAGAATCAGAGGGATCAATAATTAAGTTAGTAGAATGCGCCAAAAATGGGTCTTTGTATATCTAGAACTCACTATTTTCTTTTTCCACTGTTTTTTTCACTTTTTATTTTGTCCCATCAAGATAAATAGTACCATCCTTCATGCTATCCTATATCTCATGAAGCAAGAACATACAACATTCAATATCATCTCTGTTAACTCGGTGGTACTGACAAGAGGAATTTGCATCGTACCAATCAGGGTAAGGTTCCTTGAGAGGTTTAGGGTTCTCCAAGATGGAAGAATAATATTTCACTAACTTTGTGAACTTTTTGTTGTGTCTGAAGCTGTTATCATTCATTATAGCTACTACATTTGTAACAACCTTATTTTTTTCCCAAGATTGATACAATCGAATCTCATTTTGAACAGGAGCACGAGGAGGATCCACTGAACTAAACTACTATTTTTTGATATTGTCATAATTTTGTGCAAATATTTAGGAAGGAAGGGTATTTCATAAGAGAACTTTTCTGGCCAAGGTCTTTGTAGGTTCCCTATGAACAACTTTTGTACATCAAAATTAAGCAGTGGGTACAAGATTTATGAAAAGAGTGTTTGATACCAAACAATGAAACTAGTTATTTTATCAGTATCCCCTTGATTGCATCGGATGAGATTTGAAAATGTCATATTTGGTCTGATGTTAGCTTGGAACAATGAGAGCAACTGATTTACAAGTTGATCAAATGAGAAAATAAAATTGTTCAGTAAGGAACAATACCACTAGAGTGTTGTATCCTTGAGAGATTGAGGTAATAATTTTTCCATCAATGCATCGTTATGGAAGAAATATATACACGTGGAATTATATATGGACACATGCATATGCAAGTTTCCTTTGCCACCATAATTTTCAAATTTTAGAATCTTCATTCCTTACAGGAAGGGAGTTCTCACTATTGTCACCGATAATGGGCTATGTTAGAAGAAGGGTTGAAATATAGACTAAGTAGAGGATTGGGAGACACTCGCTAGCTAGTTCTGCATTCAACCAAGGTTCTAAATCAAGGTGTTCAAAATAAGATTAGTAGACAACATAGGACCAATGGAGCCTATAGAACCACTACCACCAGCACCACCTTCAGAACCACCTCAAGAACCACTTCCATGACCCCCACCAGAACCACCACCACCATTAGGGCCTCTACCGAAGCCACCTCCAATACTGAGACTTCCTACATGATCTCCACCAAGTCCACCATCACCGATGCCGCCTCCACTACCAAAGCCACCACCACTCATTCCACCTGAGCCTTTGCTACTAGGGGTAGTAGGGCGAGTGAAACTAAACCAAACAGGTGTTTTTCTCACCTTGAGAGTGTGAGGTCCTTGGGGAGTAGAATAGATATTGATTGAGGGCCCTAATTCAGTCATGTATATGAATGTAGTGGGCATTGAGACACCTAATTTTATTTCATAGGCATCGAGCACTTCTCCTCAAGTAGTACCTAATTTATTCATATATGAAGGGACATAATCTTCGGTCATATCAGTGAGGCCACATAGAAATTTTATTCTTGTTTGATCTTTCCCTAGCAATTGTCTCACCTCACCTACAATCCTAGTGGCTCTCGCGATGTCTGGTGCTTTCTCTAGTTGATTTACAAGGTTTAATAATCTATTATCTAATTCCATAAGTCTTTCCACATAAATATTCAAAACATCATCCTCATATATGGACAAAGGCATATAGGATGCTTGAGGAGTAGGCACATGAGTGATCTCTTCCATGAAACCGATCTAGTCGACATAATTTGTATGAAAGCTAGTAGTAAAGTCATTAGTTAAAATAGTGGGAAAACTGGAGGTGAACCTAGAAGTGACCTTCATCTTCTCCATAAGAAGGCATCATATGCTTCTCAAAAAAATGTACCCAAAATTCATGGACTGGGTTGTGATGCTCATAAACCTTCACAACACTCAGGGTTACAACAATCACAAGGCACAAGGGAAAAGTTTCAACACCAACAAATGGGTAGATTCTTTTCACATCAAGTTAACCAAAAATGTAAGAGAGGGATACCAAACATATCAAGGCTCTAATTCATGGAGAGTTGAGAGAAGAGGGTTGTTCTAACTTACCTCACTCCATAGGATGATGATCAAGAATGAAGAGCACTAAGTAGTACTTTTGTCACTCTTCAGACTTGAGTTTAAAGTTCACGCTAGGTGAGATGGTTTTTAGGATCAACACTATACCTTAGATAAGTCTTTGTTCGAGGATGAAAGCATAGTTCTAGGATGACAGCATAGTGCATTGGCAGCTATAAGGAGAAAAAATGTAAGATATAGTGAAAATACTAGAAAAATCAGCTAAACAACCTAGCTAGTTGACTTTAATGAAAATGAAAAAATAATGGAGCAAGTAAATAAAGACTAAATTGATAAAGATCAACTCTTAGAAATGCTAGTTTTCTAGCTAGCTAAACGAGAGAGAGGGAAAAGTATTGGGTCTATATAGGGGCCTACCTCAATCAGACCCCACTTTGGTGTTTCCACCTCCATGAAAAACCAAAAATCAATAGAGTAGAATATGTGATAAATGAAGGAAAGACATAGCACTAAAAAAAATACTATGCTACTCAATCAAATCACAAAGGAGAGTGAAGTGTTATCACCTTCACCCAAAAGCTCACTAGCTAATGGAAGGAGAATGTAGGGTATGGACTTGGCAAAGTTACCATATCCATAGCAGTGATAAAGGGAGGTCACGCATGACTGAAAGCCCACACTTTTAAAGGTGGGATGGTAAGAATCTACCATTTTTGGGTTCAAATGGTCGAAGAGGGATGTTACAATTCAACCCAAATTGAGAGTGTAATTCCTCTTCTGACTTCAGATGCAAGAATCTATCAGGGATGACAACATGCCACACGAAAAGTTGTGCTTGCATCTGTGAAAAATATTCTCTCACCAACACACAAGACATATATCAAGTAGATGGAAGGTAGGTGGGTGATGTGGAATTTTTCCTTCAGACATTATTTTCTAATGTGAGGGCATGTGAAAGGGTAATTTTCCTAAGGGATGAAAATTAGCTCCTATATAGTTAGTATCTATCTTTTCCAAGTTTGCAAAAACAAATTTAGTCAATAAGCATGTTAGTCATTCATTCAATACATTTCGTAGTTTTGATAGTCTCTTAGTTCAAGAGAGTGAAAATATTCATGCTTACCTTGAAACCTACACCCCCTCCTATCTCTCCTATTTGTGGGAATGATGTGATAGAAGAATATGAAAGCATAAAAAATCATGATAACCATAGTTTCTCTTCTCCTAATACCTCTCCTGCATTTGACAAAGGTATTTCAATATTAAAAGAACTCATTGAGAATCATGATTATGTTGAAAGATCCTCTTCTACAAACTCTGCTACATTGAAATATATTGTAGCACAAGATAGTGAAATCATAGACACATTTCTAAATAGAACCTTACCTAATATCCTATCATCTCTTTCCTATGAGAATTTTTAATTGAAATAGTATGCAATTACAAGTAATCATGGTAATCATATTGTTAACAAGGACAATAGGTTGGTGTTCTATGATTGAACCTTTAAGATGTATGAAAATCCTCTTTATTTTTCTTCCCCTACCTATCCTATTTTGGAAGATATTATGCGACAAAAAAATAAAATTATAAAGAATCATGACAATCACATTTGTTCTTCTCCTATTATCTCTCCGAGTTGTGAAGAAGATACTTTGATGTTAGAAAATCTAATCGATGAAAGTCATGAAAATCTTAGTTTCCTCTCTTCCCCTAGTGAAAAAATTATTGAATAAGAGAATTTCATCATAGATAATCAAGATAATCCAATCATTGAGGAGTCTGCTACTTCTAATGAAGTTGCTCTAAAAGAACCAATTATTGAATGCCATGAACACCTAGTTTGTACTCTCCTCCTAGGGAGGATATCATGGTGCAAGAAAATGAAAATATTGACACATATCTCTCAAACAATATTAATTTGGCTTCCTTAGGTGATGGTGAAAAAATGACACTAGACTTCCCTTCATTAGAAATACATTAAACCAAAATCGTTGAGGTTATGAATATAAAAGTGTCTATTACACCCCTCTTGATTATTGCACCTCCTAAATACCTTGTGGGGCACACTAAGAATAATCTACTTATTTACCCACCCTCACAACAACCACAAACTCAAAATAAACCTTTCCTTATCCTTGAACCACCTAAGAATATTGTTTCACAAATAACCGATTGAAAATTAGGTTCATCATTTATACCCTATTGATGGTGAATCTCTTTTTCTATCAAATAGTACTAAACAAAAATGAGAAGAAAATTAATACAAACAAACATATAAGATGTAATGAAACAAAAGATACCTTAAAAATATGAAGTATGTACTCTCAAGACATAAAAAAAATATACAATAAATATACACAAAACAATTATGCAAACATATTGAAATCATGAAAAAGGGTTATGACATCAAGGAATAGAAAAATAAACATATTCATACTAGGATCCATACCAAATATAGCCATAAATCAAAATCTATCAAAATTTGATATTTTTTAGGTGATCCGTGAATAGATAAAGGCATCACAATCTAGTGAAGTTTGATATATTCTAGCTGATATTGATAAGGAAAAACATAAGTTGGTGGATTCTAATATTCATTAGGTGAGTTCTCATGTTAATATTTCCAAGAGTTATAAACCAAATAATTATGATAATGTGTTATAAATATGATATATGTCATAAAAGAATGACCAACTTCATATTATGTGAATAACTTGAATAAAAGAATAGAATGTATGCTGCCACCTTAACACTATTGTTAACACCAACTAGGAGAAATTTAATTTAAGGTAAAATAAAAATGATATTTGTAAAAGGATAGGCCATGAATAAAAATGTTGGGAAACCCTATGCCAAACGATATTTTACCAAAAAATCAACTCATGATAATGTGTTTCCCCCAAAGCAAAGCCATATATAATTAAAAAGATAAAAAAACATGTGAGGGATCCACATATATGGGATCAGTATAGACAAGAGATAATGTACAGTATAATCGTGCTCTAAATTGATATCATTCCCCAAATACTTGTGGAAGTATGAGAAAAATGGAGGAATGGCACATGACGAAAGAGAAAAATGATTTTGGGTCAACATGGAAGATGCCTAAATGTCTCAACACTTTCCATCATTCCCAAAAGGAACACATGAAAGATGCTTACCACAAAAACATGAATGGAGATACAAATCGAGGAATGTCATGAAAGATTCATTGTCTTTGTATCTTTGTGCCAACAAGAACATCAAGGGTCACCCAAAGAGAACAAAAATCAGAAAGACACACCAAGCAACATGATACAAGAAGATCACATTATGTGCAAGAAAAACAAAAATACATAGAAGGGTACTACACATGTGAGATAATCTATAGATTTTTTTTTACTTTCCAATACTGTCTATCATAAATAGAAGGATAAAAATAAGCTAAAGGAATTGGAATGTCATAGAATTTGCACCCTTTTCAATTTCACATTCTTTTTTGTATTTGATTTAGTGTCCACTCCCTAGCATTTGTGTAGGCTCATTTCAACCCTTGGATAAGCCTTTTCCCCTCTCAAGATGCTCAAAAACCTCCTTTCAACAGCTACCCTTCACAAGTCATCTTTACATCAAACCTTATGCTTTTCCCATTCTCGTAATTTTATAGTGTTATGTGTCTGAACACTAGCATGTCCTGTGAATGTTAGTGCACCATGCTAGCATCCTGTGATGTTTCAATGTTCAAATGACTTTTTCCAAGCATATTTTCTACTTTTCACCTCCTTTTGTAAGTGGTAATGGTTGAAGAAGCTTATTTTCCCTCTTTAAAAGTTATCTTCTCAACTCATTTGGCCTTCTTCTCCTTCTTGGATTCTATCTTGACATATTCTTCCATCTTGCTCCTTCTTGCACAACTCCCTTGTTTGTTATAGTAGCCTCAAACCTTTACAGCTTGCTACAATACCATTTTCTAAAGATCTCACAACACCATTTGCAATAGCCTTGGCTCTTCTAGCTATCTTGATCTCCCTCTTTGGCTTCATTAAGAATTGCATGTGATACATCCCTTGCCCATCCATTGCATCTCTAATTTGTAATACATGTTCTCCTCCTCACACATGGATTCATTATCTCACCTTACTTTGTGATATGTGTTCTCCTCCTCGAGTGGGGATTTCTTTTATCACTCATCACTCTTTATCTATTTGGATGTCCATGGAGGTGGGAACACCAAAATGAGGGTTTGACTAAGAAAAACCCCTATACAAACCCAAAACTTTCTCTAGATGTTACAGATGCAAGTGTTGAAGATATTTGTGTGTGTGTGAATATGTGAGCTAACTAAAAAGATAAACAAACACACCAATGCAACATTATATTAAAAAAAACTAATTTAAATGTAAAAAAAACTCTAAAACAATAGTTCCTTCAAACACGTCCCATTTTCCTCTATCTCCAAGGATTCGATGTAAGTTCCTAGATCTCAGTTGGTATAGGTAGCAGCTTGGTAGAATGACAACTCAAAGAACGAGCTTATGCAATATGCATGTCTATTGCTAAATGATTGAAGCTAAGATGTGAAACTAAGATGCTATGAACTTGAAATGCTATTCTTAAGAAGATTGCTAAATGTTGGATAAAATACAACTATAGTAATCATGCTAGATTCACCAAATATAGGATCATTTTCAACTTAGAAAGAGGTTGAATTTATAGTTTTTTGGAGGAAGAAGTCTAGTTGGAAAAGATCAATGATCAAAATCAAACTTGTCAAGATGAACGGTGGGAGATTTTGGAGTTTGACAGAAAGATGGAAGGTTAAGAGAATAATGGAAAAAATTTCCTCCTACACAACCTTCTCCATTCAAAATTGAAGGAAAGTTTCCATTTGTGCAATTCAATTATGAGGAGTTAGTTGGTAGTTGAGGATAAATCCTTTAATTAAATAATTAAGTTATTTACTTATATGTGACAAGGATTTTAGAAGCTTCCATAATTATATTTAATTATGTGAGAGACGAAAAAATTAAGTTAATTAAATATTTAAAATATTTGATTAAATGTGAGATGAGGAAAAGTGTTAAATTAAATATTTAATTTAAACATGGAGTGAAAATGAGTTTAGAAGAATATTCCATTATTTGCATAATTTAAAAATTCAAACTTAGAATAACATGATAATTAATATAAATAAATTATGAAATTTATTTTATTTAATTAAGAGGAAGATGGCAATAATTGAGTAAACTTATTTATTTAATTAAGGTAGAAGAATTAGAAAAATGAACTATATAAATAAATAATTAAATTTATTTATATGTAGATGAATTTAGAATATTAATTAAATAATTCATATTTAATTAATTAACAGGCTTGATTTCTAATGACCAATTTTAGATGTATAAATTTTTCCCCTCTTTGAAGTGATGTGTTTTATGAATTGCTTCAAAGAAAAATTCAGAATCAAAAGTTTTGCCCTTGACTTCGAAAAATTGACTAATGATGCTATATGCCCACTCGAGAGATAAATCATGTGGTTGAATGATTTTGATGATGATTCAAAGATTTTAAATGATTTGAAGTAGATTCATCAATTTATCTCCCGAAATAGCACTCTACATGGTAAAAATAAAAATAACCCTACCTTATTTACCCCCTTGAAAGGTGGAAAAAGGTAAAAATCATTGTCATTTGAATAGTTGCATTTGGTGATTTTTGAGCTCTACAAGAGAAATTTTTAGATGTTGATCTACAATGAGTACCACAAATTCAAGTGGACCCATAGAAATTAGAGACTAGATGTATATGGACCTCCAGTAAGATTGTACAACCCTCTGTTGTGAATTTTTGTTGAATTTTGCACAAATTTATCAATTGCTTAGATTTTTCAAATTCTGCTTTAGCGCATAGAAAGTTGATTTAGTGCATAGCCTAGGTATATTAGTGCATCGGAATTTTAGACTAACTCATAGGCTCTTTTAGCACATAAGACAAATAGACTATCATATAGGTGAAAACTGTGCACATACAATACTCAAATAACGCATAGATTGAGGGTTTTAGCGCATCGACTATATTAGTGCATATCATAGAAAATCTAGCAAATACACTTGATAGAATAATGCATTTGATAGTTTAACACATTGAACCTCTATTTTAGCACATCCATGGATAAAGTAGCGCATTGGTTGGATTAGTGCATTGAAAGTTTGTTTTAGTGCATCCATGAAATTTTGTTGAATTTGAAATTTTGAGACACATTTGATGATTTCTTGATTTTTTTGCTATATTCGACAAGTCATTTGATGAATTTGAATAGAATCAATGATATATTTACTTGAATTTGATGGTGATCTGATAAATTTATTCTTGTGCTAAAAAAAAAATAGTAAAATGATGTTGATTCTGATAAATTTTCTTTCTAAAATGAAAAACAAATAGTAATTATGTTGATATGAGTCGGTTGGCTATTAAATATGTCTTCATGCTTGAAAAAAAATTAGTAAAGTAATAAATTTATCTTTGTGCTTGAAGAAATAATAATAAAGTGATGATTTGATATGTTGTTGATGCTGATTTGATTTTGATGATTCTGATAAATTTGCTTTCATTTTGGATGCAAAAAAAATAGTAATGATAGATTTTCTTCTGATGTGATTTTCTTGAGTTGATTGACATGATTTTTTGATTTCCTGATTGATTGATTTTTCCTTCTGATGATCTGATTGAATATTGCATTGATGTTATAGGTGGATTTTAAAATCCTCCAGATCAAAGAGAGGTTTCCTCACACTTGGGAGATGATTTCCATACTATCCCAGCCAGAGATTGGTGTTATTGTTAGATGTGGTTTGGGATCACTTCTGAGGATCCCACAGTATAGGGTCAACAGGGCATTGTTGACCGTTTTAGTTGAGAGATGGCACAATGAGCGTAACACATTTCACTTGTTGACTGGAGAGATCATTGTTACACCCGAGGATGTCTACAAGATTTTAGGCATCCTGTGGTTGGAAAATTTGTGGTCTATGACCAGAAGGATATTGGAGGTACAAATGCTCTCAGACAAGACTTTTAGGATCCATGCATTAGTAGGTGTGAGATCCATTGGAGGGAGATGGTAGAGGGCTATGCCCCACTTCCCTCATTTTTGGTAGGCTTTATTGGTGGTTTTCTATGTCTTGACCGTAGGTTGAAGGGAGTGTCTATTGGTTGGGGCCGAATTTTGGAGGATATGATCCTTCACCAAACTAGATATGCATGGGAATCTTGTATGTCAACCCATATATACCACAATATCCATTAGGTGGTTTATATGGATGGAAAGAGTATTTCTTCTATGGTGAAACTTTTGTAGATATGGGCATGGGAGCACATTGCCATCACCCGCCCCTTCACAAGGAGAGATCATCCACTTGGCTGCCCGTATGTTTATGCATATACAAGTCCACTTGTCTAGTGTAAGCTAGGAAACTTAGAGTACTGGGAGGCGTGTGCTTGATGACATGGATACATTCATCTAGAGACCATATGTTGACTGTGAGGTATGGGATGATGATGACATTGATTTGTTGTACTGTGACATAGCTAGATATATGATTGGCTACACCCCATTCATCATTGAGTGGCTTTTGGTCATGTGAGTTCTCATACAGTATGGGTGGGTACAGATGATGCCACAAGGTGTGTCCCACTATGCTAGGCGATAGGAGGATGTGGTGGAGTGGGGCCCGTTTACCCCTTTTGAGGCAGCTAGGAGAGAGTACACTAGTTTACAACCTGAGTTTTGTGATATCCACCTGAGGTTATAGATGATAGAATGACAAAGGATTATGTAGTATATTTCTACACTCATAAATCTCCTAGGATGACTAGTATGGATGAGCCTACTCCATTTTTAGAAGCCCTCACACAACAAAGATAACGTAGGTAACCATAGGCATAGGAAAAGGTGGGGGAACAGGAAGAGCAACCTACTAGAGGAGAGGATGATATAGGTGGGGTGGCTATGGACATTGACTAGGATGAGGAGGAGGAGAATAGCTCTGATGATGATGATGATGATGGGGATAACTAGGGTGGTGGAGGAAGAGTTTGATTTGATGTATGATTTAGGACTCTGCCTCGTACATAGAAAATCAATGAAATGAAATGAATGCAAATGATATATGGATATATTTATATGAATGAATGATATGAAAATATAATATGATATGTAAATGAAATGAATAATTTAACAAAATGAAAATGATATGTAAATGATATGCTTTGAAAATTATATGTAAATGATGATATGAATATGAAAACGATAATGCACTAATATGAAATGAAATGAAATGATGAGAAATGATTATGAAAAATGATGATAAATGAAAATGATAATGCCAATGTGTAAATTTTTGATATGATATGATAATATGATGATGAGAGTAACTCGAATGATGTGATAAACTAATGCAAGAATGGAAATTATAATGATAATGAACATGATATGAATGTGTAAAATGAATGAATCCTAAATGATATGACTATTTTAAAAAAGATAGTGATAATAAGTTACCAATATGAATAATGTCATGACATGCAAATTTATAAGACAAAATGAAATGTAAGGATGGCAATGCAAAAATATGTAAAATGAGATGCAACAATATGATAATGAAAATGATATGAAATTATGAGATGATGATATGAAAAATATAAAATGATGATATGCAAAAAAAAAAATGATATGAAACTTAATGGTGAGATGAAATTGTGTGAAAATGGCCATGATAATCCAAATGAGATGATAAAGATATGAAAATGAAAATTATATGAAAGTGATAATGAAAATGAATTGTAACTAATGATGATATGAATGATGAAAAGGAAAGGAGATGCAATAAATGTCCAAGTGTACTCATATTCATTTTTTAAAGAAATATTTATCCTTGGCAACCCCCACTAATCTATCATGCAACCATAAAATTGAATGCAATCTATATGAATCATGCAGTCCTAAAAATGCCAAATGAACCATTTCACTATTGTCATTCTGTAAACCAATTTTATGCTTGATTTTTATCATTGAGCCTTTTGATATGATGAAAGTTAGTACAAGCATCAAAGGGGATATTTTCACTGATGATGACCAGAGTACAACTTTCATGATGCTTGGTATAGCAAGTTAATACAAGCATCGAGGTATAATTTAACCAAGATGACTTGAGTATTGCTTGCATAAACAAACAAAACTTAACCGATTTCCTATGAAAGTCACAAAATGTCACTATGTCTCACAACAAATTTGAATAGTAATAGTGATTAACTTGCAAACATCAATAAAAAAAAATCATATTCCTTCTTGGTGATTCTAGATCAGTACATCATTGAATAACTCCAAAGATATGATGTCATCAAATTTCAAAACAATAATTCAACTTATGCTTTAATTTTTTCATTCATTTTAGTCAAATTGAGATCATCCTGATTGTTTTAGTTTCCTGTCTCATAGTTGTTTTGACTAGGTTTGATTGGATATTTGATTGTTGTTTTGATATTCAGATACTTGACACAAGTTTTTTTTTGTCTACAAAAAATTTGATTACCCCCAACAAACTTGCACTTTGACTCTTGATAAGACAACCTACTACGAGGAATAACAATGATCATCAAGCCATGATGAAATTGTTGTTGTTTCAAAGAAAATATTGGGTGCATAATACAAATGTGATGGCCAATTATGGCTTTAATGCTGATAAAAATGGATATGAACAATGAAGAACATAACCTAATAGATGGGAGAGCCCACTAAGTCACAAACAACGTCTGTTTGCTAGGATTTCACCATTTTTTTATTGCACCTTTTAGATTTTGTTACCAAAACACCTGTTTGCCAGGTTTTCATTGTGGCAATGATTTTTGATTTTTTGTATTTTTCTCTTTTTTTGTATTTTTGATCTTTTTTACTTTTTTGTATGTCAGAAGGATACCTGTTCGCTAGGTTTTCACCCTGATGACAATTTTTTTTCAAGACATTTTATACTATTTATGGTATTTTCAAATATAGAACTTCTTCAGATGGATACTATTGGTTGGATCTTCAAGTAATTCCCCTTCTAGCATATATAATCGATATGCCCCCAAACCATATGTTACAATTATGATGAACAGACCCAGCTAATTGGGCTTGAAATTTCCTTTATTTTCTTAATCTTTTTGATCACGGTAATTCTCCTTGAGGATTAGGTCACCCACTTGAAATGTGTGTGGTTTGACTCTATGATTGTAGCTACGGGACATAGCTTGTTGATAACCCTTCAAGTGATTGGTTGCACTCTACCATCTCTCATCAAGTAACTCCAGTTGTTGTAGTCTTGAAACTCTCTAATCCTCATCAATTATGAGTCCCTTCAGCTAGACTTTAAGTGACTGAATCTCAACTTCTAGTGGAAATATTTCTTTTTCTCCATAGACAAAAGAATATGGGGTGGCATCTTTCGGCATGTGAATGCTTCTTCTGTATACCCACAAAGCTAGGTTTAACTAGACATGCCAATCAAGGTTGGTGTCATTCACTATTTTCTTCAGAATCTTTAGAATTGTCTTGTTTGAATCTTCTTCTTGGCCATTCCCTTGTGGATAGTGTGGTGTGGAGAACCTATGTTGGATGTGAAATCATTCATAGAGTTCATCAACATCTTGATTCTTAAAATGCCTTCCATTATCCGTGATAATGCAGCTCAGAATACCATACCGACATATGATATAATTCAAGATGAAGGCTGAGATTTGTTTTTTGGTGATTATTGCTAATGAAATAGCTTCAATCCACTTAGTAAAGTATTCAGTGCCTGTGATAATGAACTTGTGTCCATTTGATGATGATGGGTGTATCTTGCCGACTAAATCCAGTCCCCACTGAGAAAAAGGCCATGTTGTGGTGAAGGGTTGTAGTTCCTAAGTAGGAGTGTGGATGAGATTTCTATGAATCTGACATGTTGGACATTTCTTCACAAATATGAAGTATTCATTTTCCATGGTTGGCCAATAGTAACCCATTCTAACAAGTTTCTTAGCCAAGGTTAGTCCACTTGAATGAGTCCTACAAATACCACCATGAACCTCTTGTAAGGCCTTTTTATGATTCATCACATTCAATACATCTAAGGAGGGTACCATAAAGACAATATCTTTATAGGATGTCATAAATTAGGGTGTAGTGAGAAGATTATTACATAAAATTTATTTTCTGATTCCGGGAAAAATTTGAGGGTAGGATAATATCTTTCAGATAGGCATAGATTTTTTCGTATAAGGAAGAACTAGAACCAATTAGGTGAAAAATGATCTAGGTGTTAGGAGTTTTATAGGTAGGGGAAAAGATTTATTCCACTAGGAATTCGTATTGAGCTTGGTTCTCTAAAAATTGGTATAGTGATGCAATTGTAGCCATGGCATCTACAACTTTTTTTTCAATCCATGGAATTTTCAAGAACTTGATCTTAGCAAAGTACTTCTTTAAGTCATCTACCATGTTTTCATAAGGCATGAACTGCAATATTTAGTTTGATAGTCATCATTTATTCAAATGATTTATGAAAAGTTATGAATCACCAAAAACTCGCAACTTTGTGATTCTCCAATCCAATTCTATTCTCATTCCAATTAACAATGCTTCATACTCGGTGATGTTATTTGTACAAGGAAACATCAGTTGATAGGACTTTTGAATGGTATGTCTGTGAGGTGTTACAAAAAAAATACCTACCCCCAAGCCATGCTGTGTGTAGGAAACATCAAAATAAAGTTGCCATGATTGCTTGGTAGTTACTATGAATACATTAGTGTTAGGAAGCTCAATGTGCATTAGATGTTCTGCTTGTAGTGGTTCTTTTTCCAAGTAATCTGTAATGACCTTCCCTTTTATTTCTTTTTGATCCACATAGTGAATGCAAACTTCACTTAGGATCATTACCCATTTAGCTAACCTACTAGTTAAAGTTTCCATTCTCAAAAGATACTTTAAAGGATCAATTCTAGCCACAAGTTTGAAGGGAAAAGAATGTGGATCTACTAACCCAACAGTGTGGAATACATTCCCTTAACACCTTTACTACAGGGGAGAGAAGCAAAAATGAAAAAATAACAGTTTCTAAAACTTCTAGAGATGCATACAATCATGGCAATGAGAAACCAGAAAGATAAGCAAAACAAAGATGACATAGTATTTACGTGGGAAAACCCTTACAAGTAAAAAACCCACCACACAAAGTCAAATCTACTGTATTACAGTAATGAATCGATTACATACAATATCCAAACTTCTTTGTTCAGCTCAGAATCACCCAGAGAGTTTCAAATCCACTGTTACAATATTTTCACAACATATAGTTCAAAATCCACTTCAAGAACTCACGTCCTTCTATTCTTCGGCTTGTAACTTCAACTTGCTCTACAACTCATGACTCAACACTTGAGTTCTAACTTATGAGAAATAACCTATCTCTCATACATATGTAACCAACTCAGAAGAGTCCTACACAATCAATGAAGTCCATCCTCGAAACATGCAGCTGGTCGACCTTGATAGATTTCCCTGCAACAAGCCAACTTTGCATTCAAAGCCATTACTCAAAACGGTTGAGCTCGCCACCCTTCATTGAAAAATGCAACTACCACAATAACTATCTTGGTATCCATCCAATCACTATTAGACCGGGTGCCATGCATCTAAGACCCATCTGCAATCGTAGCTAACAGAGCAACCAAAATGGTCAAATAGACATCGGGCGCGACCAAGACTTCAAGTCACTCAGTAACACTATTGTAGCCGGAGTTGGAACAGGAGTCGAAATAGGACTTCACCAAAAATACACATTGCCGAAGTCGGAGTCGGGGTCAGAATCAGAACTGGACTCAAAACATCACTCCACCGAAAAAATACAGGTTCAGGAACCATTTCAGTTCTATGTCTAGCCATGGTAAAGAGGAACTCATCGAAAATAGTTCTGACCAGGGTAACTCAACCCGAGGTCAAATCAAGATGGGAACACAAAAGACCGGAGTCAGAGTCGAAGTCGGAATAGGAACAAAATATAAGACTTCACCAAAAGTCTAAGATCAGGAACCAAACTGGTTCTGGTTTCACCTCTACCAACTGCAAGAAGCAACAATCCAGAACCAGGACAAGGCAAAGGAAAACACCCCGAGGAGAATCCAAACATCCAGAGGAACTAGATCGTAAAAGAAGGAGTCAGGTTCAGAGTCGAAACAGAAACTAAAATAGGAAGCTGGCAAATGGACATTGCCAACTTCCAAAATTGCTTCCGCCTCTGCCAGAACCTATGAAGTGAAGCGAGAAGAAACAAATAGTAGGAAGTGGAGTTGGAGTCGAAACGAGAACCAAAACCCGGAACTTAGGCAAACAGAACAATGCCAAGTTCCATCCCGGTTCTGCCTCCGCCAGAGACCCGAAACTTAGGCAAATAGAACAATGCCAAGTTCCATCCTGGTTCCGCCTCCACTAGAACTTTGGAAACAACACAAAATCACCAAGGCATGAAAATGAAGACTTCAAGCTGGAAGTTGAGACATAATTTCTCAACAATCTCCCACTTGGTGAACACTTCTACCTTACTATCTATCATAGGACCCAAGGCCCATCGATTATGTGCACCATCTGAACCGGTCTGTGCTAATCAGATTTTTCAAGGCATTTGCAACATTCTTCAAGGTGTCAACCTTATCCATAGTGACATTGCCATCTTCAACCATATCTATCATGAAGTGATATTACACATCTATGTGTTTGGTCTTGGCATGGAAGGTTGGATTCTTTTCCAAACAAATGGCACTTTAACTGTCACAGCAGATTGAAATCTACCTAGCATTAAATCCAATGTCTGAAGACAAATTCCTCAGCCATATTGCCTCCTTGCTACCATGTACTCTGCCTCTATCATGGATAAAGCAACTATAGCTTGTCACTTGCTCATCCAACTGATTGCTCCACCATTAAGCATGAAAGTGCCTTGCCCAATCAGATCAACATATCCTTGAATGCAAAGAGCCCTTTGTGATGCAACCATACTGCCATGGTAACACAAAGCATAATATGAAGTACCCTTCAAATACCTGAACACTCTCTTTACATCATCCCAATGTGATCCCCCTGGATTTTCCATGAAACGGCTTAGAACTCCCACTGCTTGGGCAATGTCTCATCTTGTGCAGACCATAGCATACATTAAACTGCCTACTGCACTTGCATAAGGCACACTAGTCATGTCCTCCATCTTAGTAGCTGACTTTGGACAGTCTTCAGCAGATAGATTCAATCCTTGCATGATTGGAACAACTAGCTGCTTGCAATCAATCATGCTAAACCTCTCTAAAACAATTTTCAGATACTTACTCTGACTAAGCCAAAGCTTTCTGCTTGTTCTATCCCTGGTTATCTCCATCCCAAGAATGTACCTTGCTGCTCCAAGATCTTTCATTTCGAACTTAGCAGACAACTGAGTTTTAAGGTCAGAAATCATAGCCTTGCTATTACAAATGAATAACATGTCATCCACATACAGAGTAATAACAAGCACATGATCATTCTCACATTTATAATAAATGCAATGATCAAATTTTGATCTAACAAACCCAATTGACAACACAAATGTGTCAAATTTTTGGTACCACATTCTAAGAGATTGCTTTAGACCATAGAGAGATTTATTTAACTTGCAAACTAGATTTTGCTTACCTCTTTCAACAAAATGCTCAGGCTGGGACATGAAGATTTCTTCTTCCAGCTCACCATGGAGAAATGTTGTCTTCACATCCATCTGCTCAATTTCAAAGTCATACGCAGCTGCCCATGACAACAAAAATCTGATGGATGTCAGCTTTGCTATAGGGGAAAAGATCTCTCCATAATCAATTCCCTCAACTTGGGAAAAACCCTTCGCAACTAGTCACGCCTTATACTTCTCTACACTGCCATCAAGGCCTGTCTTCCTTTTGAATATCCACTTGCAGCCAATAGGCTTTCACCCTTTAGGTAGTGGTACCAACTTCCAAGTATCATTCTTTTTCAAGGAATCCATCTCCTCATTCATGGCTTCCATCCATGACATTGAATCAGCCATGTTGATTGCTTCTTTCACAGTCCTAGGCTCATTAATGGTGGTTATTAAAGAATAAGCACAATTTGAATCTAACATAGAGAAACCATACCATTTTGGTTGCCTTCCTTCTCCTGTAGATCTTCTTGGAGGCTGAGGTTGTTCTTCATCATCAAAACTCCCAGAGCTTCTTGAGCTCTCCTCAATCTTAGGTACACCATGTAGCTCTTCCCTTTTCTGGAGTTTCGGGAATGTCAATTGCATCCTTCTCCTTATCACTCTGATTTCTCTTAGGCTGTTGATCACTTACTAGAGGTTTCAACTCACGAAATATCACACTTCTGCTATACAAAACCTTCTTAGTAATAGGGTTCCAAAGCTTGTATCCTTTCACACCAACTCCATAGCTGATGAGAATACATTTCGCAGCCTTGTTGTCCAATTTAGATCTCTTTTCATTTGGCACATAAACATATGCCTCATAGCCAAAGACCTGAACATGCCTGAGTGAGGGTTTCTTATCTGACCATGCTTCCAAAGGTGTCTTGTCAACAAGAGTTGAACAAGGACATCTATTTATTAGATAACATGTTGTAGCAATAGTCTCTACGTAGAACTTCTACTCCAAACCAGCACCACTCAGCATACTCCTTGCCTTTTCCATCAACGTCCTGTTCAACCTCTCAGCAACTCCATTTTGCTATGGAGTGTAGGGGGTTGTCTTATGCCTTTTAATTCCATGATCAGTGCAATACCTTTCAAAATCTGCAGAACAAAACTCACCTCCATTGTCTATCCTTAAACACTTAATTTTCCTTCCAGTCTAATTTTCTACAAAAGATTTGAACTCTTCAAACTGACTAAACACTTCTAATTTACTTTTAAGAAAGTATACAAATGCCATTCTCGAACAGTCATCAATAAAAGAAACATAATATTTAGACTTCAATAATGAAGGAACATTAACTGGACCAAACACATCTGAGTGAACATAATCTAGTACACCAGAAGATTTGTGAGGACTAGAGGAGAAATAAACACGGTGTTGCTTTCCATAGATACAATTTTAATAGAAATCAAACTCAAGGTTACAATCATCGAGCCCTTCTACAACATTTTTGTTCTTTAAGTTTTTTAAACCTTTCTCACCAATGTGACCAAGTCTATGATGCCATAACATAGTCTTCTTTGTTGGGAGTTTTACCTCCAAAGCATTTGCACATAGTCTTCATCTTTCTCTATAGGTGCAGAATTACATGACTTTACAGAGGCACTGTTACAAAGAACAAGTCATGCATCTAGTTTGTACAGAGTGCTAGTACAAACACCCTTAGCTAACACCATTGCACCTCTAGCCATTTTACATCCCTTACTAGAAAAAGAAACTTCTACACCAGCATCATTTAACTTACTAACAGAAAGAAGATTTCGAGCCAAACCTGGGATGTAGAGAACACCACCAATTCCTTTGACTCTCTCATCAGGAAATGGAATTCTGACCCTCCCTCTTACAACAATCTCCAGTGTTGAATCACTTTCCAAATATACCTTTCCACCGTCATACTTCTCATACTTTGAGAACCAACCTCTACTGGATGTCATGTGAAAAGGGGCACCTGAATCAACCAACCAGACATCATCAGATGCCTGAGTTGTCAAGGCTACTGCAATGAAGGCATCTGCATCACTTTGAGAAGATACATTGTCAGAGGAATTCTTCTTCTTCTCCTTATAGTCCTTCCTAATATGACCAGCTTGCCCATAGTTCCAGCACTTTACCTTGAACTTTTTACCAGGGGACTTTGATCTCCCTTTGGACTTAGATTTTGACTTGTTGTCTTTCTTCTTTCCTTTCTCCTTTGTTCTACCTTGAATAGAAAGAGCATCTTTGGCCATCTTAGAAGATTTCCTTTGCATTTCTTCAAACAGAAGCGAAGTAGCCACATCATCAATCCTGAAAGCAGTGGTTGTGCTTCCAATAGCCATCACAAGGTGATCCCAACTATCAAGTAATGAACACAATAGGAGAATGCAATGATCCTCCTCCTCAATTTTTACACCTACAGATGCCAGCTAAGTAACACTCATATTAAATGAGTTTAGATGGTTTGCAATAGATGCACCTTCATCCATCTTCAAGGAGTATAACTTATTTCTTAGGAACAACTTATTTACCAGGGACTTTCCTTTATAAATGTCACCAAGTTTCTTCCACAAAGAAGTTGCAGACTTTTCCTCATGAACATTCAGGAGCATAGAATTAGCTAGACTCAGTCTTATCAATCCTTTTGTTTTTCTATCAGCAAGATCCCAAGCTTCTTGGGTCGTAGTTTGCGGCTTAGTTCCAGACACTATCATCTAGAGGTCTCTATCCACTAGCAAGTCTTCTATTTTGAGTTTCCATAACTCAAAGTTGCTGCCATTAAACTTCTCAATATCTATCCTACCAGATGTACTCACCATCTTACAACAGATACAAGTTTAACAATGCAAATCTCCCACTGAACCTGTATTAGCGCAAAAAACTAATTTTCCCTAGCAAGGATAACACGAACTGGACAAGTTCTGATACCACTCTGAAGGGAAAAGAATGCGGATATACTAACCCAACAGTGCGGAATACATTCCCTTAACACCTTTACTATAGGGGAGAGAAGCAAAAATTAAAAACTAATAGTTTCCAAAACTTATAGAGATGCATACAATCATGACAATGAGAAACCAGAAAAATAAGCAAAACAAAGATGACACAATATTTACGTGGGAAAACCCTTATAGGTAAAAAACCCACCACACAAAGTCAAATCTATTGTATTATAGTAATGAATCAATTACATACAATATCCAAACTTTTTTGTTCAGCTCACAATCACCCAAAGAGTTTCAAATGCACTATTACAATGTTTTCGCAACATATAGTTCAAAACCCTCTTCAAGAACTCAAGTCCTTTTGTTCTTCGGCTCGCAACTTCAACTTGCTCTGCAACTCACGACTCAACACTTGACTTCTAACTTATGAAAAATAACCTATCTCTCATACATATGTAACCAACTCAGAAGAGTCCTACACAATCAATGAAGTCCATCCTCAAAACATGCAACTGGTCAGCCCTGACAGATTTCCCTGCAACAAGCCAACTTTGCATTCAAAGCCATTACTCAAAACGGTTGAGCTCGTCACCCTTCATTGACAAATGCAACTGCCACAATAACTATCTTGGTATCCATCCAATCACTATTCAACTGGGTGCCATGCGTCCAAGACCCATCAACAATCACAATTGATAGAGCAACCAAAACAGTCAAATAGACATCAGGCGCAACCAAGACTTTAAGTCATTTAGTAACACTGCCAGAGTCAGAGTCAAAACAGGAGTCAAAATAGGACTTCATCAAAAATACACATTGCCAGAGCCGGAGTCAGGGTCGGAATCGGAACTAGACTCAAAACATGACTCCATCAAAAAAATATAGGTTGAGGAACCATTTCGGTTCCGCATCCACCCACGACAAAGAGGAACTCATCAGAAACAGTTCTGACTAGGGTAAGTCAACCCAGGGTCAAACCAAGATGGGAACACAAAAGACTAGAGTCAGAGTCAAAGTCGGAACAGGAACAGAAAACAAGACTTCACCAAAATTCCAAGATCAGGAACCAAATCGGTTCCGGTTCCGCCTCCACCAACTACAAGAAACAACAATCCAAAACCAGGACAAGGTGAAGGAAAACACCCCAAGGAGAATCCAAACATCCAGAGGAACTAGATCATAAAAGCAGGAGTTGGGTTCAGAGTTGGAACAAAAACTGAAATAGGAACCTGGCAAACGAACATTGCCAACTTCCAAAACTAGTTCTGCCTCTGCCAGAACCTGCGAAGTGAAGTGAGAAGAAACATATGGTAGGAAGCAGAGTCGGAGTCGGAACGAGAACCAAAACCCAGAATTTAGGCAAACAGGAACAATGCCAAATTCCATCCCGGTTCCGCCTCTGCCAGAGACTCGAAACTTAGGCAAACAGAACAATGCCAAGTTCCATCCTGGTTCCACCTCCGCCAGAACTTTGCAAACAACACAAAATCACCAAGGCATGAAAACAAGGACTTCAAGCTGGAAGTTGAGACATAATTTCTCAACAAAGTTTGACTATATGAGCTAGCATGTGTCGTAAAGTTTGAGAAGCAAACACTAGAACCAAACAATATTTTTCAATGAAAGTGTAGGATATCTGCAGGATCATGATGGGCCAAAAAGTGGCAATATGTAAGTGATATGATGACCCATGTGGCTGACGACTCTTTTTTTACACAAAATTGATGAAATGAAAAGGGTTTTTAAATGAGATTCTTAGATTTCCACCAATATAAATTATGCTTTACTTTGAGTTTAATAAATAATTATTATTCATTTTCTATTTGAATTATGACTAAAGTCCTGATTGATAGGCTAATTGAAAAAAATCTATAGCTTTCAAAGGGCATCACATTTTTTGAATTTGAAATATGCGTCACATTCGATGTTTCACATACTATAGGATTAAAATAAAAAAATTGAATTTCATGAAGTTTTGACCAATTTAAGGTGGTCAGATGTACGAGTTTTTATATTTCTCAAAAGTTGTAATAAAATAATCATAATTAATTATTTACTTGGAAAAAAATTATAAAAACAAATGCATCACAGTGGGACATGAGTCTTCTACGTATATCTAAAATATTATAAAAAAATATTATCATTTTATTGTGGTTAGGGTGGTCAGATAGACACCTACTTCTTATTTTTTCCCTGAAATTCAAGTACTACTACATTGAAATTTCAAATTTTCACCAAATAGATTTTTGAAAAATAAAAAAAATCTAGTAGTTTAGAAACTACATTCAATTTGCAATAGATTCTATTTTTTACATATTTTGGAAATAATATAGTTAACTTATTCAAATTTTTACGTCAAGTTGCCTAACTCTTATTTTTCTAAATTTTACTGCCACTTAAGGGCCTGATTTTTCCATGATGATCTTCCACATGCCTTGTAATTTATCTCATGGATTGTCAATATTCTGCTGATCTAATATATTGTTCACTCTTTTCCCATTCTATTCTCTTGTGCCAATAATGTCCCCAAGGATACTTTTGTAGCAGAAATGTATAGTATAAGTGGCTCGCCTTGTACTGATGGGATCAATACTAGTGGAATTATTAGATAATGCTTAATCTGATCGAATGTTGCTTCACACTTGTCTTCCCATTTAAATGGAACATTTTTATGTAAGAGATGCACGAATGGTAAAATCTTGTTTGCCAACTATGCGATGAATCTCTTGATGGATTGTAGGCATCCTTTTAATGAGCATAGTTTATTGATGTTCTTTGGTGGTGGCATCTCAAGGATGGCTTCAATCTTCACCTGATCCACTTCTATTTTGTTTTTTGTTACAATATAGCCTAGGAGCTTTCTGGATTTTACCCCAAAGACAAATTTCTTGGGATTGAGTTTGACCGTAAATTTTCCATTCTGACAAAGATTTTTGATAAAATATCTAGATGTCCCTCTCTTGTGTTTTATTTTTCTAAAATATCATCTACATAATCTTCCATGAATGTGTGCATCATGTCATAAAAATTGTAGTCATTGCCCACTGGTATGTTGCTCTTGCATTTTTGAGTCTGAACAAAATTACATTCCAATATGTACCCCAAGGACACATGAATGAATTCTTATCTTGATATTTAGTTACAATCTTGATTTGGTTATACTCAGAAAATCCATCCATCACCGAATACATAGCATGTCTAACTATCAAATCCACAATCATGTCTATGTTTTGTAGAGGGAAATCATCTTTTGGACACACTTTATTTAAGTCCTTGAAATATATGCAAATTATGATTCATCCATCTGGCTTTGACATAGGTAGAATTTTGGAGATACATTCTGCATAGTCAATATATCGAATGAATCCTACATCCAATTGTTTCTTTGATTATTTTGACTAGTAATGCAACATGTGGGTGCATCTTTCTGATATTTTGTTTCATAGGTTTTTCCCCTGGCATGATGGAAAAATGATACATGATAAGGTTGGGATCCAACCCAAGCATATCTGCATATGACCATGCAAAGCTGATTTGATTATCTTTTAGGAATTCTATGAATTTTGGAATTTAATCTTTTGTGAATGATATAGCAAGTTGTGGGATCTTTGGCTATTCCATAGTTCCTATATTGATTTCCTCCATTGGTTCTATCAAAATATAATATCTTTCCTAATAGTGCTAAGGGAGAGTTTCGAAAGTACCATCTTCAAGTGCCTTTGAAAGGTTTTCACCATCACATACGCTCTTTCTTTTTCTCTTTTCTTGATCTAATACTGCCTTTTTTAGGTTTTCACCATTAGATCTTTCATTTAAATTATTAATTTTGTAGCTAAAAAACTTGGCACTCTCCTGACTAAGATTTTGATCCTGCGATTCACTAGTGGAACTCGTTTTTGGGTTGGATGAATAAATTAAATTTACAATGGTTTCATCATCTAAGAAGGTTGGAATATCGATTGGTTCAGTTTGTTCCCAATCAATGACCTCAGGATGGACCAAGGGTAATGGATCGTCAAGTTGGGTAAGCTCACTAGATGTCAACTTCATGACATAGTTATCATTATCACTATGGGGAAGATCTATGATAGTATCCTCCTATTGATTTTTCATCTCACTTTGAATCGAATCATCATCACTCGAGTCATAATCACTTTCAACTACGTAGTCAAGTGGAGGCCTTGAGCCTTCTCCTTGTGTGAGAATGGGTGTATATTTTTCTATAATATCCACTTGTTCATCTCTCTAGAATTCATCATTAGAAATTGTATCCCATTCATACTCTTTTGAATCTGTATCAAAATTGTCCTAAAGTCTAACACTATCTTAGCTAATTCTTCATGTGATTTATTTTGGGTTATTTGTTCATAGGTTTTATTTTGGACTATCTCTTTTGTCCCTTCTCCATACCCAAGTCCTGTCTTATCCCTTGGATGTATTATTTTTGGTTTAATGGGCTCTACGATTCCCTCCTTTCTTTTTCCTAAAGGAATAGTTCCTTCATAGCCCATTCTTTGCATCATTTTATAGCCTTTCCCATATTTCTCAATAGGTAATTTGACATGTTGGATGAATTCATATTCATCTTTATAAAACCAATTAAGAATAGCTTTATCTTCAGCTTCATTTTCTTGTGTGTTTGTCTAGATAAATCTTCCATCAAACTTGGTGATGGGAATTGAGGCTTGTGTTTTTGATGTGGAAGCAACTACTACATGTTGTGTGGATGTTGAAGGCTATCCATGCTCGACTTGGGTGAGACAGGTAGGTTAGAGAGACATAATGAATATTATCCCACCCCATTATCTTTTAATTGCAACTTAGTGCCAAAATTATTTATCATTTCCCTTGCTTGATCATTGTGTTTCGAAGAAGAAATGGCCAAAGCCTCTCTATTATGTGGGAAAAATGTGTCCTAAGTTGCTCTAAGGTTAGAACAGATCTGACTACTATTATAGTCGATTGGTATGGTTACCTCTTTTTCGGCATAGGGAAATTTCAAGCATTGATGGTAAGTTTATGGAACTGCTTGCATTTTATGGATCCACGGGTGACCCAAAAGTATGTTATAGGACAAGTCTCATTCTAGAACTTGACAAAAAATATTTTTCACAATATGTCCCACTCTGATATGTAGCATGATGAGGCCCTTGGAAGCTCATTTCTCGTCATCATATATTTTTATTGTAATTTTTCTCCTTCGATCAATAGACTCTTTTGAATATCCCAAGGAAACAACCAAATTTAAAGTACAAATGTTTAATCCGCCTCCCCCATCTATTAAAACACGTCTGATTTAGGTTTTATGAACCATGACCTCTAAGTAAAGTGATGAATTATGGGGGTGGTTCATGGAGGAATCATCCTTTTCATAAAAGGATAAGCATGTGGGTGATGATAGGTGTCCCACCATGTCTTTAAATCTATTGATATCTAGATCAAGAGACATAGTTGTGTCAACTAGAGTCTTTTCCAGAATTTCCTTGTGTGCGAGCGATATTTCAAGAAGCTCCAAGATAGAAATTTGAGCCGATGTTTTCCGTATTTGATTGACCAAATTGTGCTCACTTGGAGGGGGAATAGTTTTCTTAGATGAACTTTGTTTAACAATAATTTTGGCTTGTCCCCTCATTGTTGCATTAAATTCCTAATATTCTTGCCTTCCTTTCACTTTAATAACATTGACTTGTTGGTCATCAATGTAAATATGATTAATGATGGTGTCATAGATATGATTCACATTTTTATCTTTATTACCTATGGATTCTCCTTTTACAATAATAGGGAAGAGGATCCTTGAATGCTTGATGGTCTTCATTGGCATTATGTCCCTCAATTGTTATAGTACGATTATCAATCAAATACTGAACCAAATTCTTCAACGCTTGGTAATTATTGGTCCTATGACCTTTGCATCTATGATAATCACAATAATACGAGTCATTCCATGATGGTGTTTTAACTCATGGATCATAATCTCTTTGTGGTGGTAATTTGATAGAATTTTGATTCAACAAATATTTGAGAATTGACTCAAGAGACTGGCCCAAGGGAGTGAAACTCCGTCGATTTGAGAAAAACTGAGACTTTGGTTGTTCATTGTTGATATTTTTACTACCCTAATTATTTGCTAAATTTTCGGGAGTATCATTTTTTCCCTGATTGGCATTGTTATTTCCCTGGTTAGTTGAGTTTCCAAGATTTGTGTTATTACATTGAACACTTGATATATTAAGAATGGTTGGCTTTTCTTTTATATTGTTGGCATCTACCACCCTATGATTTACAACATTCTTATTCCTGGTCCAGAATCATGATTTATCGTTGTTGTTGTTGTTGTTGTTTTTGTTCTTATTGTTGTTATACGAATTTAGACCATATTTGTCAAGATTTAATGTTCCTCTCTTGACCAAGGCTCCTTCAATGGTGATTACATTTTCAATAAATTTTTTGAATGATTGAGGACAATGAAGATTGATCCTATAACTCATCTCTTGATTTAGACTCTTGATAAAGATTTCCATCTTTTCCTTTTTAGGAATAGGATGGGAATATCTTGAAAATAACCTTCTCCATATTTGCAAGAACATGATGAAGGGTTCCCCAGTATTTTGTTTTACTTTGCACAAATCAAGCATGGTTATATGATGTTGTATATTGTAGGAGTATTGAGATATGAACTTATTGATTATATCCTCAAATTTTTTGATGGGGGGAGTGATTTTGGAAAGCCACTCCATAGATTGTCCACCTAGACTCTGTGGAAACAATCACATCAAGTAGGTATCTTCATGAGAAAAATCCAAGCTCATATTTAAAAATCACCTCACATGATCAGTGGGATTTGTTTTTCCATTGTACCTGTCAAACTTTGGGATCTCACAATGTTTTGGAAAAGGAATCATATTGAGACTCCTATCAAAGGGATATGGGCAGATGTCTTCCAAAAAATATTTCTTGGTTGCTCCCCCTTGTATATATTTAATTTACCATTGTAATTCTCTTATCTTTTGAGTAAGAGAACTAAAATAATTAGGGGCTGGAGTTTTAGGATCCGCTCTTATCTTTTCTATGTCAAAATCAGAGGGTAGTTTAGCTCCTTGGGTTGCTAGTAAAATAAAGTACCTTTCTTTATTCCGTTCCAAAATCCTATCCAAGAAAGTATGAAATTATGAATCTTGTTCAACTTCTTGAAGTAACTCAGTTATTTCATCATTATTTGAACTGTTCCCTGTGGGAAACTTCTGGAAAGGATTTTCTTCTTTATCACCCATATTTCCTTTATTAGATCCATTTTGTCCAATGGATTTTCCTTTTCATCCTCTTCTATGTGCTTTCAAGATCTTGTAATAAAAAGCGTAAACTTATACCAAATTCCTACTAACTTTGATCACAAATGGAAGAGTGAAAATTGTTGGATATCTTAGTCAAGATTTGACTAAAGAAATTTCTAAATTTTAGCTCATGATTCCCTGGTTGGAAGGATAATGATCCTGTTATGGGAATTAAACTAAAAATTAGAAATAGAGGTGATGCTGCACTTTACAATGTTTTGATGTTAGTTTGAGAAAATAAAGATTTTTTGTAAATGCCTAATGTTTCCAAGTTCTCTATTGCGACACTTGATCAGGATGATTGGAATACTGAATTGCAGGTTGTAGGATGAAAGAGGGATGAATGGGATGACTTTTATTATGCCTCTCTAAGAGAGCTCTTCTTTGAAAGAAAGCTTGTGAAGGTAACGACTCTAAAGAAAAATCATCCGTAAAACCCCTAGCAAAGTCGTGGTATCGATGAATGAAATTTCAATCTTCAAATAAAACTTTCCGACTTTGGTATTAAAAAATTATCCTTTTCAATAGCTTCTTATAACTAAGGGACCTTTTTGATTTCTTGTTCCTTTTCTAAAGGGATTTATTAGTAAAAGTTGTAGATTTTCAAATCCTAAGCATAGAAAAAGACCAGACTTGGTGGTCGACTCTGTCAAAAAACTCTTTTGGTTTAGAACATAGATACGCTAAAATTTCCAGTAGATGCAGTAAAAGATCAACCCAATGCATTGAACTATTGCATGGATGTGCTTAAATAGAGCATAGATGTGCTAAAACAGAGCATAAATGCACTGGAATAGAGAAGGGATGCGCTAAAAGATCCAATCAATGTGGTGAGATAGACATGTTTTGACATTTTTTTCTGATTTGGATGATCTTTATCTGATTTCATGTTTGAAAAACATGACATATAGAAGAAATAGTTGTTTGTAAAGTCCTAAAATCTAAACAAAGAGTGTATGTTCTTGAAATTTCCATGGTTATCAAACAAACTAAGCACTTTAGATAGACTCACTCTTGTCAACAAGGTCATCATAAGAAACACAACCCACATGTAAGAATTGCATCGACTCACACAATCGTGTCACCCCTAGAGGGTGCCCATGTTTTTGTGTTTTCTAGGCGCATATTCAAAGTTAGATTTCTCGATCCCTTGAGAAAACGGTCCTTGGAAATTATATGGTGAGTGTCTTGGGTGTAGATTCTTCTCTCCCCTTGCACTATGATTATAAGGATGTTCAGAAACTGATATGGTTGGCCTCTAAACTAAGGTTTGTAGTAGGTGTTTTTGTTTAGTGCAAAAAATGATATAATCCCTCAAGAGACCTCCCAACCTTTAGAACAAAGGCTTTGGGAATGTTTACCTTGCACACTACTGTCGAGTTGTAATTTCATCAAGAACTCACTTTTGTTTAGAGTGGGTTGGAATCCTTGGCTTTAGGTGTTCCCACTTAGGTTGTTGCTCTTGGGTGAGTACTTTTTCGCACAAGAGCAGGCCTTCTAAAGGATTTAACAAACCATAAAGTGCATGAAGAAAACAGTTAATTTTGGCATTTTGATTGCCTAGTTAAGGGGAGAGCATAGGCCTATCACCTGACAATCACAACAAATAATTTTGTTCGGTTTTAATCCCAAATGACAATTTGCTAGACTAAGTGAAGATGTTGCTTTACAACAAGCATTGGATTCATTTTAACAAAGATAAATTACTATTTGGTGACTACCCTAGGATTGGTGAATTCTAGATTTAAATGTCTACCCTAGGATTGCTTCATTTTAAACTTATGCAAAAAATAAAAATCTTTGCCCGCGGACACATCAAAATCATGATTAAATTTTACAGTTCCCTATATGTGCTAAAAGAACACATCTATTTGCCGAAAAAGAGAATAAATGCACTAGAAGAACATTCAGGTTTGCGCTAAAACAAAAAGTAAATGCGCTAAAGGAACTGGTAAATGCGGTAAAATAGAGTGTCAAAGCCCTGAAATAGTCCTTGTATGCGCTAAACTTCACCAAGGATGTGCTAAAATGCATCTTGTATCTGCTAAAATGCAAGTACAATCCATCACCTATGAAAAAATCTATAATAAAAATATTATAAATGGGGCAAAAGCCCCACATTGGGTGCCAAAAATGTGTGTGTGAATATGTGAGCTGACTAAAAAGATTAAAAAACACACCAATCTGACATTATATCAAAGGAAACTAATTTAAATCTAAAAAAACTCTAAAACAACAACTCCTTCAAAAACATCCCATTGTCCTTTATCTCCAAGGATTCGATGTAAGTTGTTGGCTCTTACTTGATGTAAGCAACAACTTGGTAGAATGGCAACTCATAGAATGAGCTTATGCAATATGCATGTCTATTGCTAAATGATTTAAGCTAAGATATGAAACTAAGATGTTATGAACTTGAAATACTATGCTCAAGAAGATTTCTAAATATTGGATAGAATGCAACTATAGTAATCATGGTAAATTCACCAAATCTAGGATCCTTTTCAACTCACAAAGAGGCTATATTTATAGTTTTTTGGAGGAAAAAGTTTAGTTGGCAAAGATCGAAGGTCGAAATCAAACTTGTCAAGATGAACGGTGAGAGATTTTGGAGGTTGAGAGAAATATGGAAGGTTGAGAGAATAATGGGAAAATTTTCCTCCTACACAACCTTCTCCATTCAAAATTGAAGGAAAGTTTCCATTTGTGCAATTCAATTATGAGGAGTTAGTTGGTCATTGAGGATAATTCCTTTAATTAAATAATTAAGTTATTTAATTATATGTGACAAGGATTTTAGAAGCTTCCAAAATTAAATAATTAATATTTAATTATGTGAGAGATGAAAAAAGAAGTTAATTAAATATTTAAAATATTGAATTAAATGTGATATGAGGAAAAGTATAATATTTAATTTAAACATGGAGTGAAAATGAGTTTAGAAGAATATTTCATTATTTGAATTTAAAAATTCAAACATAGAATAACATGATAATTAATATAAATAAATTATGAAATTTATTTAATTTAATTAAGAGGAAGATAACAATAATTAGATAAAATTATTTATTTAATTAGGCTAGAATTATTAGAAAAATGAACTATATAAATAAATAAATAAATTTATTTATAGGTAGATGACTTTCGAATATTAATTAAATAATTCATATTTAATTAATTAACAGGATTGATTTCTAATGATCAATTTTAGATGTATACAATTCACGTGTTGGATGCTTCATCACTTGGGTGGTTGTAAGAACTTTATTTCTTCTCTTTAACTTTATCATTTGTACTTTAATTCATTTCCATTCTATCGATTTTTTAAATTTTCCTATGCTTTAGAAGTTCTTATTAATCTGATTGCTAGTAGTCACTTAGGTATTTTATGTGATAAACTCACTTTCTAGTCCACAGGGATGCTAGTGCGCTAGAGAGATGACAATGCATCGCGTTGTCATCCCAGACCCGAACTAGCATCCTTTGGCTAAGAGCCCATCAGTTTGTCCAAAAAATATCTATGACCTACTCTTTTTGATTCTGAAACTCTTGTCATTGATCCTTTAGGTGGTTTAGATTAGTTCACCCCTTGGGAATCTCTTGAGAATAAAGAGACTTGTGAGTAGTGAATCCCCCTTCTTTACAAGAACTACATCAAGTGTAGTACAAGATGTACTTGGATCAACATGTTTTGGTTCACTTCATCAAGGATGATCATCATGGTTGTCCTATCTAAATTCATTGATTGTGCAAACATGACAAATAATTCATTATGATCTTCTTGTTATTATTTTATTTTATGTTTGAATTGATATTAGAGTATACCATAATAGGTTGCATTTTAGGCTATGTGTAGGATCCTCATGGAAAAAATATCCCTTTTGTGGTGATGAAAATTTTAAAAATTAGAGTTAGGAAACTTGACGTAAAATTTTGAATTAGTTATCTATATTATTTCAAAAATATGTAAGAATATAAAAAGTAGAAAATTGAATGTAGTTTCTAAACTACTAGGTTTAAAAAAAAAAAAAAAATCTATTTGGTGAAAATTTGAAATTTCAATGTAGTAGTACTTACATTTCAGGGAAAAAATAAGAAGTAGGTGTCTGTCTAACCACCCTAACAACAATAAAATGATAATATTTTAGATATAAGTAGATGAATCATGTACCGATGTGATGCATATTTTTTTGTAATTTTTTTCCAAGTAAATAACTAATTATGATTTTTTTATTATAAATTTTAAAAAATATAAAAAATTGTATGTCTGGTCACCTTAACTTGGTCAAAAGTTTATGAAATTCATTTATTTCAATCCTATAGTATGAAAAGCATAGAAGGTGACACATGTTTTTGATTCAAAAAATGTGATACCGTTTGAAAGATATAGATGTTTTTCAAACAGCCTATCAATCAGGACTTTAGTCATAATTCAAATAGAAAATGAATAATAATTATTTATTAAATTCAAAGTAAAGCATAATTTATATCAGTGGAAAGCTGAGAATCTCCTTTAAAAACCCTTTTCGATTCAGTTTTAAGTAAAAAAAAGTCATCAGCCACATGGGCCATCATATCAGTTACATATCCCCACTATTTGGCCCATCATGATCCTACACATACCCTTTAGTGCTGCCAAAATTGTGATAACTATCATCTATGTGTATATATTAGACTAGGTAGTAGGGAGATAGGTTCAGAAAGATAAGGTTCAACTTCATCATTTGGTGAAGGAGGTAGAGTGAAGTTGAGTGATGTCAAGGATGGATGGGTGGGAGGTATGTCATTGGAATTTGGTTATATGTATGGGAGGCCATTTGGTGGGTATTTTTTTAATCTTTTTTAATGTCACAATCCATAGCACAACATTTTTTTTTTTTTTCTTTTCCCTTTGATTTCATCTTGCTTGAGCTTGAACTTATGAAGAGGGGATTTTAGTTTTTTATATTATTTGTTCCTTTTGTTCCATTTCAAATATTGGGAGACCATATAGGTTTTAAATTTTTGAACAAAGGTAGTCCTTAAAGGCTTCATAAAAAAAATGTCTTGTGGTCCTTGATAGGATGGTAGAGGGGGAATCGTGGCATGGATTCTAGAAGTTTGAGGCTAAAAGGGAATAATCAGTTCAGGCTGATGTTCATTCACTACCTTAGGAGTAGGAGGAACAACCATCATAGCCAATGGTGACCAAGGAGCCTTAGGTGGAATATAGGAAGTGGAAAATTGAGCTATCCACTTATATTTGAATTTATATATGATAAGAGTAGAAAATATTCATGAGGTTGAGGGGGTTGGGTTGGTTGAGGAAAAAAGTAATCAAGGGAAAAAAATTTTGAAGGGTGAAAGGTTTAAATCCACTATGATAAATAGTATGTATTTATCATTCAAATAAAAATTTAATACATTTATGATAACAGAGGGTACCCATTCGTGGAGGTAAGCCATTGGTGACCTAACTTTCCAAATAATTTTCTCACTCTAATGTTGATATTGAAAGCATCATGATTCTAGTCTTCATTTTCTTTGCTCCAAGTTTGCATACATCCACTTAATTACATCTCATCACTACTAGTAAATTTTTTACTCATTGAGCCACTGTCATTTGTGCCACTATGGTTCGAATTGTTGAACAAATCCCTTCTTTCACATATGGACCTCTAGATTATGAGTACCATTTAAAAGGAAAAATTTATAGTATCATACCTACTTGTATATGCCCTCATTAAATTTTGAAATAATTTTCTAATTTTTTTATGATCTTCGATTTCACGAACCACAATGTAGTTAAAACTCTGTTATCCTCTATTGACCCTAATATCAATGTTTGACATAAATTTTCTAAAGTTTAAAATATCTCAATATTGAATCACACAATACCTTTTTCAGCTTATGGTTTCCCAAATTTTTGTTATTCATACATGTTGAAAGGTATTCTCGATGAGTTTAAACTGTTCTAGAATTGGTGTTGTGAAATGGTTTTATTTCTATGTAGTATTTGATTTATTTATAGTTCCTTCTATTTTTTGTCCATTCAATTCTAAAATTTTGGAAAAAATAATTACCAAGGTCTTTATCTTGTTATGAAAATTAGTTGGTTGATAGTCGAACTAATATTTAGGATACACAATAGACATATATTCAAGCATTTCATTGTGAGGGAATCATTCTCTACTCTCTAAGAATTGAGATGTTGAGATATTATTTAATTTAGTACTTACATAATTAGCATTTTTTTCAAAATATTTGTTGTAATAGGTACTTCTTTGATAGTATACCTAACCATGGTATAATATTCAATTGGTATCTCATATCCTCATATCGAGACATGTAACTTCCCACGTGTTTTCAACTATAAACAATTAGGAAGATTATTTAAAATTTTCATTAAGTTCCAACTACTAATTTTGAACTTATAACTGATTGATTTGATATATATACAGTATCGAGGGTGATGCCATATTATTTTATTTAGTTTATTATATTTTAAAATATCCATAGTTCTTTCTTGGGTTTTTTTCACAAGAATGTTCATTCCTCTAGTATGGGGAGAATATTAAATAAAGTTAAGAGTTTCTCTATGTCACTTAACCTGTGTAAGAGGTTACGAGCTATGTCTACTGTGTGGTGATGTTCATACATTACTCCAATCAAGGATTTACATTTTCAAAAAAACTCATTATGTTGGCTCACAAAAGAAGACCCATCTACTATCATAATTCAAAAAAATGTTTCCTATATTTATTCCCTCAATACAATGTTGAAATTTGATAGAATATTTGAGAATTTTGGTAGAAGTATGAATAGAACTCATAGATTATATCTTCAAATTTTGATACTATAAAAATATTTCTCATAATTTTAAATACTATATCCATTATGTGGGTCATATAGTGAATGGACATTGTTTATGGTCAAGAAGTAGCTTGTAGATTTACAAAAATAATATTCATTTTACCTTGAATTATTGAAGCTCTATCAACCCCTAAACACTCTAGTATTTTTAAAATTATGTAGTCATTTGTACCTCTAATTTCAATTCAAATAGATTTTGCGATGTTGATTGGATTAAACTATGGATTGATATTAAAGATAAATTGCTCTCATGACTATCAAGTTGGTAAATATATTTAAGTTGGTACTTGGGAATTTTTTACTAGTTTCCTTATTTTATTCCTTAATTTTCAATTCAAGAGTCATAAACTTGTGAAGGGTTTTATGACAGTCTACCTAAGGGCTAAATCTAGTAAACAAAGGGGGGTGGATGCATTTAGAAATTAAATCAAAACACACCTCTTAATCTAGAAATTAAATCAATCCACACTTATCAATTTGAAAATTTATTAAATCCTTATTTTTAATCACTACCTTCCTATTCCAACTCAACACATACACACTCTTGAATTCTAAATCAAACTCGTGAGATCAATATCTTAAAATTACACAATAAACTCCTAATCCTAAACTTTGTTTGATTTTTTTGTTTTCGCTTCTACCATAACTTGTAATAGGAAATGTTCTAGGAACTATCACAGGAGATGTAGTGACATAAAATATGACAAAAAATATGATGACAAAAGATAAAGTGTGTTTCTCAGATGATGCACTCTCAATAGTGAATTCCAATTTGCATAAATCAAATCTCTAGTTCTTGAATTATCAACAAGCACATTAGTGAATAATTAAATCAACCTTGAAATATAATTAAAAATGAGTGTGAATAATTAAATCTACGTATGGAAAATAAAAGCGTAAATAACTAAATATATGTAGAGAAAAGAAATAAACTTCAAATCAAATCAAAAACATATAATTACGACACTACAAATTGAAAATAAATCATGAATTGATGAAAAGAGTGGGATCCATCTCCTTGGTCAATTGATGATAGAAATATTAATGTGTGCTTAGCTCAACTTAGTCACACATGCATTTGAAAAATTCAGAATGATTCTAGAATAGCAGAATAACTTTGCACTATCATCTATATATCCAAATTCTCAATTTTGACACATATTTATACTTAAATGAGCACCAATAGGTTTACTATGGTTTGTTCATAGCTTATGACCAGCAAACCATTTGAGTTCAATAAAATTAAACACCATATAATTTTTAACCAATTTAACAATGGTTGTTGGCTAGAAATACATAATAGTCTTAATAAGTATTCATTCAAAAATAGCCATAAACAAAAATGGATTGATCATCTCCTTGTTATCGTTCTCAACCAACTTAGCAACTTCCAGTTATTCCCTACCATGCCAGCCACAAATTAGTCAACATTTCATTTGACATTGACATTTTATAATCGTTCTACTTTCCAATTACATTTTATCAAATACTCATACTTCTTGTGACAAATAATGACAGGATGGCAAAAATGATAAAGGAAAAAGGGAAACAAAAGGTGAAATTATTGAAACACTTTAACCCCCATCAAATGTCACATTCTCCTTTATCTTATAAACATAGAGTAGATTAGTTTGGTGGACATCTTGTGTCTATAATATACACATGCATACATAATAAGCATTATCTACTAGTGCAACTTCATTTGAGGATAATGAAATAAATGTTGACTTATTTTTCCACTTCAAAAAGATAGATTTCCAATTTTCATCCACTATTTACTGACCAATGTATGTTGCAATATTAAGGAACACCCAAAAAAAAAAAAACTATTATATAATGGTTAGTTTTTCATATCACTGTTTGGTCAAAATATAAAAAAAAATACCCAACTAAACATATTTTTTCCTTTTACGATGCTCCCATCATGTTTTAAAATTGAGATCCAATTGTACCTCCACATGCAACAAGTTTTTCCTTTCTTTGCATATGTGCATCATATTCAAGTGCATTCTTAACATGAATACCTTATTCATTTGTTTTCATCTTATCACTAAGTTCTTATTTTTTCGTTTATTTTTCATAAGCCTTACCAATAATTTTTTCTATAGTGTCAATTTTTAGTTCCAACTTCTTGTCCCTGCCATATTTTAAATATCAAATCTTAAACTTGCATTCTATTGGAGTTACATGTTTATTTGCATTGTCTATTGGTTCAATGAATGGGTACTTTGACACTCAATCAATGTGAAAATTCCTTGTCATATCCCACTCACACCCTTTTTATTGGCTAATTTTTTCCCCCTTCTATGCAGGATCTACATGTTTCTTATCCCTTGTTAAGGTTGATTTATTACAACTACACTAGCTATCCCCTAGATCACCATATTTGAGTGTGAAATTATAATGCAATTCAATTAACTCATTCCAATCATCTTTTAAGGCATTGCAATATTTGTTAATAACTTACGCAAGTGTTGATGTTATAGCTCCATTTTGATTTGATGGACCAACAACATTACCAAAGTATAACATTATGGTTTTCTATTTTGAATGACCTCCCTTCACAAATTTTAGGAAACTTGTCCCTACTTGATATCTCTAATGAAATAAATGATACAAAAAATTTGTATTTTGTTTAAGAAGAAACAATAAAATATAGGTCCCTAGACTCAATATGTCTCCCTACTCAATATCATTTACAAAAATTAACTACAAATGATAAAGAGATAAATAATATTATAAAACTATAAAAAAAATCACTTACCTTTAGGATTTTACTGACTCACTAATATGACAATTCTCCTAGTTTTAACTTTCTTATGGTCCAAATCAAGAGCTTATTAAATTCCATGGTATTTTAAATGGTATAGTAATATTCTGGTGAATATTGCATAATTTATAAAATGGTACATATAAATGTTTACAAAATCAGATATTGATAAAAAAAATATATTGTAATTTTAAAACTGATTATGGACCTTGGATTAACATAGAACTATAATGGTATTAGAAAAATAGGTCCTCATACATAGTGAAATTTTAATGGTATTGGAAAATATGTTGGTAGAATAATTCATACATCGAAAATTCAATGGGAATCACCCTTAGAAATAAATAGTTTATCATAAAATATATTGATGTCAATATGAAATGCATTTTAGTGATCATTCATAAAATTCAAGTGATTTGAACCCCCATTGGTTGTAGTAAATTCACCAAATTCAATTTTTTATATATGAAATATTAACTAAACCACCAAAAACATACATATATGAACAAAGGAAAGAGGATTCCCTAACTAGGCTCTTAGAGTTTTTCACCCTAAGAGCACTTAGGTGGGAGAATAACTCCCTTTCCTCTCTAGGTTGAATATGTTTAAGGCTAAGTTCATTCAAAAAGGGATGAGAGGGATTTGATGATGGTTGTGAATGTGTGTGAGATGTGGCTAATGTTGAAAGTAGAATGAAAATAATCTAAATGTATGTAAGTGAAAATAAAGGAAAACTAAGCTAATGCAAACTAACTATATGCCCTAAATGTTTCTTTTCTTGAAAATGATAGAGCAGGATATAAAGTGTGTCCCTGGAGAAGTGATGTGATTGAGTGCTCTTGGAAGCTCCTAAAAGTATTGGAAAATTGCAGGACACTTACATCAAGTGGGGAGACCTATTCCTCCAACTAGAAAAATTTCCCGAAACAGGTTTGAAGGAAATGGGTATCCAAAAAAATAGAAACCCTTTTTTGGGACTAGCACAGGGACAAGGTCACCAATAGGGGTGACCCAGTCCTCTTATGGATTTCTGAGGAATTAGGCTTTGGTTTTGTGGGTCCTAGTTGATGTTCCCCTTTTGCAGTAATTTGTGATAAGAAGTCTCGAAAGTGACCTACAACTTATCTGTTGTCCTTCCTAGGGCTTGAGACTTTGAAGTTGACTTGTGGAGAATGTTTTGTAATTATTGCAACACTTTATCTTTCACATAACCTACATCAGAAGATATGCAAACACATGCAAAGACGTGAAATTGTTAGGGTTAGTAAATAGGGGCTTGACTAAGTAAAACTGCTTTGTAGGTGATTAAACCCAAATGAGATAAACACAAAGGAAAGAAAGAGTGAATGATAACACAATAGAGTATCTTACCAAACCTTTATTTATGGACTACAAATTGCATGATCAGCTTCAATGGAGGAGGTATGAAAACCCTAATGCTTGTTTTCTTGCTTGGTTGCTTGAGTGTTGTATGATTGAGAGCTAGAGAGTCAAAGTCAAGGAAAGAGAGTAAAAATGAGCTTGGAGAGAGGAAAAATGTAGATAGAAACCCTTATTTGTACAAGTGAAACCCTAATTTTCCTAAAATACAACCTAATAGGCCGACCCTAGGGTTCGGGAGGCAAGATTCTTGTTGAATATTATTTAAAATTTAAAATTTATGCTTAGAGGGACTAGGTCACTCAAAGTGGTGACCTAGTCCTCCTAGGCAAGTTTTTGATGATTTTCGGGAATTAATTTATGTTTAATAAACTTAACTATATTTTCCTCCTAAAACACACTTAGGTCGGGACTAGAAATGCATTAAAAGGACAAATTAGTGTTAGTGTAATTAATATTTAATTACACTTGCATAACTTTACTTAGGTTTTGCTTAGGTAATAATTAGTTTACTTAATTAATAAGTAAGCTTTATTTAGTTGAGATGTTTTTAGGTCAACATTAGGGTTGCATACATTGATTTTATAAAGCAATCATCTCATTTTAATCTTTGAATTTCTTAGTATATCAATTTGCACATCTTCATGCAAAGCTCTGCTTTTTCATTATTTTTCTCTTCTGTGGAAGGTGTTTAGGTTTGCATTATAGAAGTATCCTTCCTTTCTTGCCAGATTGCGTTTCTAGTGTTACTCCGCATTGTTCTTCTAGTGCTTCTTTCCAGCAGTCATCTCATTGTAGGGGGGGTTGTCCCACTGGGTTTTCCTTCTCTACCTCATTATTGCATTTGTACATGGGTACCTGATCAAGCCTTATTGTCGGGACCCATTCATTTTTTCTTGCATTCATCTTAGTTTTAGGTGCATTCTTATTTTTTAGTCTCCCTAAGTTACACTTATGGGGGGGTGTTAGTATAATTAATATTTAATTACACTTGCATAAATTTACTTAGGTTTTTCTTAGGTAATAATTAGTTTACTTAATTAATAAGTAAGCTTTATTTAGTTGAGCTATTTTTAGGTCAACATTAGGGTTGCATACATTGCTTTTATAAAGGAATCATCTCATTGTAATCTTTAAATTCTTGAATATTATCAATTTGCACATGTCATGCAAAGCTCTGCTTTTTCATTATTTTTCTCTTCTATGGAAGGTGTTTAGGTTTGCATGTCTGATCTTGGTTTCTAACAATTAGCATATGAGAAGGGTTGATTTAGGGGTGATAAGCCTAGATAAGTGTGAAAATGCAACAAAAAACTTTACAACACTCTATCTTAAGGCTTAAGAAGGTGTAAGAATGTATTATGTAGGTAAATTATGTTGAAAGGGTCTTACAAAAGTGAGGAAATGCATTACAACACTTCACAAAACTTTAGTAAAACACCATTAGGTTAGTGTTGAAATGCAAGCTTACGAAGCTGAATTAAGGTAATCAAGACCAAAATCCACTGAAAAAGGCCAAAATGAGTGAAAAAGTGCCAAGGTATACAATTTTTGGCAACACATTTAGCCCCCACTTTAGTGAGAATATGAATGTTCTCTAGACTCACACTAAAGTAGCTGAATCATGTGCATTGAGTAGGATCTAATGTACTTATGTTAGTAAGGTGAGATGAATATTATCAAGAGGGATGATCAAGCCCTCGGGATCATGATCCCATAGAAAAATAAGAATAAGTGAAAAATATCACACAAGGAGTGATGTGAAAGGGTAGAGAAAATTAGATCAAGCTTTGACTATTTGTCTAGATAGTTGTGGATTAGATCTAGGATTTTTGTTTGAAAGGAAAGGATACTCATTCTGAGCTGACAAAATTTTCAATTGTCCGTCAGGTGAGAATGCCAAAAGGTTGTGAGAGATGCATACACCCAATTGGTATGCACTCACACACACAAAGGTGGCTATGGGGAAAGTTGTGCCGCTAGTTGGGCTTCACGATCAACCATACCAAAGTTGTACTCCCTAAAAAACTTTTATAAGGTGCCACAAGGACAAGGGTGTGGTTCAGGAGACAAGAAAAGCTTTGGATTCTTATAACCCATGGACAAGTGCAAGCTGGATCTACATGCATGCAAGTTGTGTTATGCAAGGTGGCCATGAATGGACAAATGTAAAAGGGATGCAACATGAAAAAAGAAAAAGTGAAATTGTGCAAAAGAAATGAAAAATGAAAGTGTTCGAAGGAGTCTTGTCTAATTCAATTGAGATCTTTAGACTTAGGGAGAATTACATGTAATTTTTCCAAAAGAGGACCGATCAAAGTATAGAAGATTCACTACTAAGGGGATGCAACACATCACATCAGGACATTAAGAGGAATGTAATATGTTGAGATAGGTCACACTTATGAAAGGCCTTATACCCAATGCTTTCCACAAAGTGAGAAAACACATCAAGTGAAGTAAGAAAGCTACGCTAGGAAGCATGAGCAAAGGGGAAAACAAATGCAAATATAGAAAAATAAAAGTAAAATAGAATAGTGCCAATGTATGACCCCACTTTAAAGGGATTTCCACAACATATTTTGAGAAACTGCTTTAAAGTAGAGAAAGGAACAATGCAAAGGGAACATGAGATCCTTGCAAGCTACGGGTTTTCAAGAAAGGCTATATCATGTGAAAAAAAGGTGAGTGAAAGAGAAGGGGAAATATGCCCCCAAAATGGAAAACACCAAAGAAAAAAGGCATCTATGTATTTGAGGTCAGTATGTTTGTTGCTGTAAATTAAAGAGAGTGCGAAACTATCATCATCTCCTCAAACACGGAGAACGAGAAGGATGCATAGAGAGCGAAGACAAAATGAAAATGAGAGTCATTTTGGGTCAACATGGAGGAGATGTAGGATGTCTCGACGCTTTGTATCATCCCCAAAAAGGACCTAAGAAAGAGAAACACAAAAGACAAAAGACAAAAGAAAAGCAGCCTTAGTGTTTGAGTCAACATGAAGGAGATAGTGTGGTCTCGATGCCTTGCATCATCCTCAAATGAAAGGCAAGAAGGGCACGAAAAGGAAAGAAGAAGAGAGTCATTTGGGTCAACATGAAGGAGACATTGTGGTATCAATGCCTTGCATCATCCCCAAATGAAAAGGAAAAAGTGAAAAAGAGAGAGGAAAAGAGGTTCATTTGGGTCAACATGAAGGAGACATTTCCGTGTTAATGCCTTGCATCATCCCCAAATGAAAGGTCAAAACAAAGGGCCGAGGAGAGACAAAAAGGAAAAAGACGGTTTCCTTTTGGGTCAACATGAAAGAGACCTAGTGCTCTCAATTCTTTTCATCATCCCCCAAAAGGAAGGTAAAAATAGAAGGTGAAAGGCAAAAAGTAAAGGAAATACATGAAATATAGAAGAAAGGAGATACAGATAGAAGAATGTTACAACACATCAAACAAGACAAAGAACACATTACAGACAAAACAAAAAAAAAACAAAAAGAAAAGGAAACACCACTAGCTAGGAAAGTGCATGTCACTCATCAAGCAAGTCATTGGCCTCCCAATCTTGCTCAGTGTAAAACTCGGGAGGGCAACTAGCTAGAGGAACAACAACAATTACCAAACTAGTGTCAAGGTCAACACTTGTCCTCGGGAGGATAATTATCATGAATGCTCATAGAAGAGGAAAATAGTGAATTCAAGGTATGGTGTACCTCTTCATCAATCTTGGCATTCTCCTCATCATCATCATCTAAGTTAATGAAAATGGTGGGATAGATGACGATGTTAGTAGTGGCCTGTAACATGGGTGGTTATGGAGGAGATAATTAGATCTGGCTGTGGGGGTGGAAGAGGAGGATCAACAAAGATGGCCTCAAGCATAAGAGGGTTAGGCTCTTCATCTTGGTCTTCTTCATGAGATTGATGGGCCAAGGCACGATGACGACACCTATGTTCCCAAGCTTGGGTATGTGCAGGATCATGATGGGCCAAAAAGTGGTGATATCTAAGTGATATGATGGCCCATGTGGCTGACCACATTTTTTTTACCGAAAATTGATGAAACGAAAAGGGTATTTAAAGGAGATTCTCAGCTTTCCACCAATATAAATTATGCTTTATTTTGAATTTAATAAATAATTATTATTCATTTTCTCTTTCAATTATGACTAAAGTCCTCATTGATAGGTTGATTGAAAAAAATGTATAGATTTAAAATGGTATCACATTTTTTGAATCCAAAACATGTGTCACATTCTATGCTTCACTACTATAGGATTAAAAAAAAATAATTGAATTTCATGAAGTTTTGAGAAAGTTAAGGTGGCCAAACATACGAGTTTTTATATTTTATAAAAATTTTAATAAAAAATTCATAATTAATTATTTACTTGGAAAAAAATTACAAAAAAATATACATCACGTCGAGACATGAGTCCCCTACTTATATCTAAAATCTTATAAAAAAATATTATCATTTTATTGTGGTTAGGGTGGTCAGACAGACACCTACTTCTTATTTTTTGCCTGAAATTGAAGTACTACTCCATTGAAATTTCAAATTTTCACAAAATAGTTTTTCTTTTATTTTAAATAAACCTATTATTTTAGAAACTACATTCAATTTTCTATAGATTCTATTCTTACATATTTTTTAAATAATATAGATAACTTATTCACAATTTTACGTCAAGTTGCCTAACTCTGATTTTTGAAATTTTCTTGCCACTTAAGGGCCTATTTTTTCCATGATTATCATGCACATACCTGCTTATTTATTTTGTTTGGCTTTGAGATCAAGGTTCATAGGTGAAGGAGCAGGCTCATCCACTATGGGTTGCTTATCCTTCCTGAGAGGAGGAATGGGATGCACTAAGGGTGGGTCATTCACTTTCTCTTTGGTTTAATAAACTTTCTTGGTGTGAGGTGGAAGTATGAAGTTACTATCATGATCCCTAGGCCTCATGGATGTTGTGGAGGAGGTTTCAAGAGTATGTTGGCTAAGAACATCAGATTTAGGTGGCAATATGGCTTTATCAAGGATTGGTGAATTCGAGGTAGAAGGAGGTATGTTGCGCAAAGAAAGATCAGATATCTTTTTGGCTTTGAATTTTTGGTAGGGAATAAAGAAGAAGTCTTTTTGAGGAGTGGTGGGTTCCATAGGTTCAACCAAAAATACATCCAAGTAAAAGTTACCCTTAGAGGATAATGGGTTAAAACCACTATGATGTATTGGAAACATCTCATTGTTGACAAGAAACTTCACACACTTATGAATGATGGATGAGACCACTTTCAGAGAACAAAGCTATGGAAGGCCAAGTCATAAGAAAAATTGGTCCGACTAACATATAATTGAAAAGGTAACATCCAATGTCTTGGGACCTATTTTCAAGGGGAGGTCAATCGATCCGATCATTGGGCATGCAAAACCATGGTTTATTTTGAACCACGCAGTAGGTCGATTATAGACATCTTGATCAAGATTATGTAATACAAGAAAATATTTGGTGATGACATTATCTCCACATGCAAGATCTATTAGTATCCCATTGGTAACCTTATCATAGATGTGGCCAACTATGTAGAGAGGTCCATCAAGAAGGTTGTGTAGTATATCTTGTGCGGAGAAGGATATGTCAAGAGGTCCTTTGGTTGGGCCCTTTCGATGAATAACATCAATTGCACCTAACATCTTGTTAATAGGTGAGACATGGGTGATCGGTGGAAGACAAGTAGGATGTACATCTTGTGAATTGACATTTATTACATCGAGTGTGGAAGTTTCACTTGACTTGACAAACGAAACGTTATGATTAGGCATGGGGTTGGTAAAAATCTGACAGTTTTGATTAGGGGGTACCACTAATGTGTTGCTCTTAACATTAACACTGGCAACCGATAGATGTCCTAAATCAATGAGGTCTTGCACTAGATGCTTTAAACACTTACAGTGTTCAGTGTCATGGCCATTTTGGAAATGAAAATAGTAAGAAGCAGTGGCATTGTAGGAAGCACATAATGATTTGTTAGGATCAAGTGTATGGATGGGTGGTAAGGAAATCATATGTTGCTGGAGCAATTGGGTCATGGTATTGTGAAGGGTATCAGGCAGGGGTGTGAAAGTACGCTTGGGATCCTCGTAATTAAAGGGCACAACTGACTTAATAGTGGCCACTTGCTTATTAATAGGTGGGGAGTTGGAAGATGAAGGGTTGAATTGGAGGTATTCTTTGTTTGGTTTATGGAAAGGTTGGGGAGCAGATTGGGAGGGGTTATCAAACTTATCATCATGACTAGTAGTTGACCATGAGCCACGACTATTAGTACAGTTATGGTAATCATAAAGTGCTTGACATAGGTGCATGAAGGAGGGGAACTTCATGAGGGTGATTTTATCCTAAAGGGATGTCAAAATGTTCTCGGTAAACATCTTCTGTAGATGGGTGTCTGGGATCTAGACATCAATCAAGGAATAAAGGGCTTGGTAGTGAGAGATAAAGTTAGTGATCTTCTCAATATTAGATTGTTTACATCTCATGAGGTCGACTAGAGTTTTTTTGGAGCCATGTGCACTTGAAATTGGTTTATGAAAGCATCCAATAACCCATGAAAAAAACTAATGGAGTGATTGGATAGAGAAGAGAACCAATCTAAGGCTGCATCTTATAGAGTTCTTGGGAATAATTTGGTGAGCAACCTGTCATCAAGGGAAAAGTTACTACATAGAGCAATGTAGGCATTGACATGGTTAGAAGGGTCACCCCTTCCACTATACTTTTCGAACTGAGGGATCTCTATTCCCTATGGCAAGGGAGTGTGAAGGATTTCGAGGGACAATGGGTTACTACAAACGTAATGAGAGGGAGAGCCGGATTGGCTTTGGTTAATGGAAGAGAGTTGTTGTTGCATATTGGTGATAGTGTGAAATAGCTGGGTGATGAAAGGGTCACTATAAGTGCTATGAGGTGGAAGTGAAAGAGGTGAGGGGGTGAGAGTGGCAGAAGGAGAAGTGGTAGGAATAGTGATAGGAGGGACAATGGAAGAAGTGAGAGGGTGGGATGCCACAAGATAATTAGGGATGCTAGTGGTGATGGGGGGAGGAGGTACCACACTACTAACCTATTGTATAGTAGTGGTTACACTAGGTGGAGTATAGGTCGGGATGTAAGCCACAGTTGAAGAGGGAGGAGTGGAAGGTCCTACATGGATAGACCTATGGGTGGGTGAAGGGGATGGCTTAGGCACATGTTTCTCTTAGATTTATGCAATCTTCTTCATCACACTTAAGATATTATCATGGTCAATGAGATAGTGTAGGAGTTCAATGGCAGGGATGCCAGTCCTTGAGATGGATTCAAAGTTGACTTCATGCTCATAATCAATGAGATCAACATGAATGTGTAATATTTTATCATGCGAGAGGGTATTATTAGTAGTAGTATCATCTAGATGTAGGAAATTATTAAGGATTATTTCTAAGCCTAATGCACTATTGTCAACACCAAGAGTTGAAGTTGGAGGGATGCGAAGATCTACAACAAGGGTACTGTTAGTAGCTACCATGGGTCCTTGAGCTTCTTCCCACAACTGTATTGGCAAGGGGACACTAAATGCTTAGAGACAAACCCCTAAGGCAATGTGAACAAAGGTCACAAAAAGGTCTATAACCAAGATCCAGGAACCAGACATAGGAAGGGAAAACCAAGAACCTAAAAGGAAAAAAAATACTAGAAAATCTCTGAAATTTTGATAAAAAATAGAGCCAAAGGACTAGGTCACCCAATCTGGTGACTTAGTCCTAATAATGTTGTTCTTTGTTAAATTCTGGAAGTTTTTGGATGATTTTAATGGTTTTTATGATATTTTGGTGCAAATAGAAACTAAAAGTGAAAAACTCTTTGTCTTTGCTTAATAAAAATGCAATGCAATGTGCAAAATTACCATGAATTTTCACTAAATGCACTTTTATCACTAACCTTAGGATGCAAATAATGCAAGAATTTAATGTAATGCAAGATATCTCTAATATGAATTGCAGAAAATCAGAAAGCTATCTAGTGTCAATGGTTGGGTTCACCAAAATGAACCACCAAAAATATACATATATGAACCAGGGAAAGAGGATTCCCTGACTAGGCTATTAGGGTTTTTCACCCTAAGATCACTTAGGTGGGAGAATAACTCTCTTTCCTCTCTAGGTTGAATATGTTTAAGGATAAGTTCATTCAAAAGGAGGCAGAGGGATTTGATTATCTTTGTGAATGTGTGTGACATGTGGCTAATGCTGAAAGTATAATGAAACTAATCTAAATGTATGTAAGTGCAAATAAATAAAAACTAAGGTAATGCAAACTAACTAACTATATGCCCTAGATGATTGTTTTTAGGAAAATGATAGAGCGGGATAGAAAGTTTGTATTTGGATAAGTGATGTGATAGTTGAGTGCTCCTGGAAAGTGTTGGAAAATTGCAGAAGGACACCTACGCCAAGTGGGGCGACCTAGTCCTCCAACTGGAAATTTTTTTGAAACAGGTTTCGGGGAAATGGGTATCCAAAAATGCAGAAACCCTTTATGGGGCCTAGCACAGGGACAAGCTCACCAATAGGGGTGACCTAGTCCTCTTGTGGCTTTTTGAGGAATCAGGCTTTAGTTTTGTGGGTCCCGGTTGATGTTCCCCTTTTCTATAGCAATTTGTGACAAGAAGTCCTAAAAGTGACCTACAACTTATCTTTTGTCCTTCCTAGGGCTTGAGACTTTAGAGTTGACTTGTGGAGAATGTTTTTTACTTCTTGCAACACTTTTTACTTCACCTAACCTGTATCAAAAGATCTGCAAAAACATGCAAAGACCATAAATTGTTAGGGTTAGGATATAGGGGTTTTTCTAAGTCAAACCCTTTTGTAGGTGATTAAACCAAAATGAGATAAACAAAAAGGAAGGAAAGAGTGAATGCTAAAACAATAGAGTAGCTTACCAAACCTTTGTTGATGGTTTGCAACTTGCATGAGAAGCTTCAATGGAGGAGGTCTGAAAACCCTAATGCTTGTATACTTACTTTGCTTGAGTACTTGATGATTGAGAGCTAGAGAGTGAAAGTGAAGCTAGGAGAATAAAAATGAGCTTGGAGAGAGGAAAAATGGAGGTAGAAACCCTTATTTTTACAAGTGAAACCCTAATTTTCCTGAAATACAACTTATTAGGCTGACCTTAGAGTTTACGAGGCAAGATTCCCATTGAATCTTATTTAAAATTTGAAATTTATGCTTAGAGAAACTAGGCTACCCAAAGTCGTGACCTAGTCCTCCTAGGCAAGTTTTCGATGCTTGTCGAGAATTAATTTACGTTTAATAAATTTAACTATATTTTCCTCCCAAAACACACTTAGGTCATGCCTAGAGATGCATTAAAAGGACAAATTAGCATATGAAAACGGTTGATTTAGGGGTGATAAGCCTAGATAACTCTGAAATTGCAACACAACACTCTGTCTTTAGGCTTAGGAAGGTGTAAGAATGTATTATTTAGGTAAGTTATTTTAATAGGGTCTTAGAAAAGTTAAGAAATGTATTACAGCACTTCACAACACCTTAGTAAGACACTGTTCCAAGACTGTTTAGCTTACATGGGTTTAATCCACTATTTCTCTAATGGAAAATCAACAGAGGAGGAAGAGGCTCTGTTTGCGCATTCTGATTTGTCTTGCTTTACAATCCTTTACCAAGTTGAATGGGGCCTTCACATTCGATCCAGCGAAGGGAAGTGGTTGAATATCAGGCCCATGTCTTCTTCCTTTGTTGTCAACGTAGGCGACTGTCTTAAGGTCTGAATCTCTGAGACGAAACCCATTTGCTTTAATTTATTTACCAAGGTTACTGAAAGAATTTTATGTTGGGTGCAGGCATGGAGCAACCACAGATACCGCAGCGCAGAGCATCGGGTTGTTTATAAAGGATGGACAGATCGGCTATCTGTGCCATGGTTTGTACACTTTCCTTATGATAAGGAAATATGGGCTCCAGAGGAGCTCGTCGACGACTGTCATCCACGGCGTTACAGGCCTTTTGTTTACTCCCAATTCAGGCATGATTTTTACAATAAATTAGGCTCTACAAAGGAAAATTTTGCGGCATTCATCGACAGTTACGCAGGTGTATTCTTTGATAGTTGAAATTATGGCATGTATTACTCCACCATGAAGTGTACAGTGTTTACTCATATACGCGTGTTAAATTGAACTGTTCTTACATAATATATTTTGAATAAAAAAATAATGTTAATAATTAAATAATTAAGTTTTCAATAAAATAAAAACTTGGGCATTTTTAAACTTATTTAAACAATAAATAATTAGTAAATGAAATAATATATTTTATTCCATAAAATATTCTTCAGTTTGATAAATAATTAATAAATAAAATTTGATATCTCAATTAGATTAAAAAAATATAAATTAATATTGTATTTTTTTATTTAACTATTAAACCACATAATACTTAAAAATAACATGTTGATTCTTTTTTCATAAAATTATTAAATCATTAACCATTTCTATTTAAATAATATTGAAATGGAAAGTGGCCAGCATAACCTCACACGATAGTGACCTTAAAAGCATTTTCATGACTAGTTATTATTATTTTAATGGTGGGGAGCAATAGATTTGGGGGGATATGTATGGAATTTCTTATAAATAGAAGCCGTCGTCTATTATGTATTGTCTTGACGATATATTTATTAAATATAATGAGTTGAATCTTACTTTAAAATCTATATTTAAATATAAAATAATTCATATTGCATGTTTATATAATTAATAATTATGTTTAAATGTGTAATAAGTGTGTTGATAGGTCTATTAGAAATTTATTCAAACTATAAGTAAAGTAGGTGTGAGAGAGTTTCTAGTCTTATTATGGTGTTCTTAAAGTCATAGAGAAAATATATAATTTCAAGGAAAGTGTGATACAAACGTTCATAGACTATAGGTGTAGTTGCTGAGAGAGGATTTGGTTTATTTTGATTTATATCTTTGAATTTCTAACTAATGAGAGTCATAATAGTCTTGACAATGTTGCACCTCATCTACAACTTGATCATTTATTAGTCGGGATGAATCCATTATTGATAATTTTAGTGGAATGCACAACTCATTGTTTGATGAAATCAACAATAGCTTATATCATCCCCTTACTCCGACATGTTAAGAGATCAAATAACACCCTTAAATGGCCATACATTTTCACTACAAAACACACTCTTTTTCATGAATTTATAATGCCATAAACCGTGTTCTTCTCAACAACTATTTTTAAGCATGAAGTGGTTTAATAATCAAAAACATTTTTATACTAATTAAAATAACACACTTATTTACCACTCTTTCTCATGGATGAAGTGTAAAATTTCTATTGAAATTTTAATTTCAAATTATTTAATTTTTAGTGAGCACACTCTTTAACTGCATTTATTTCCTCTAGCTCAATAATAAAATCCTCTACTTTGTAAGTAAGTCTACAAAAATAATTAGAAATTGAAACACCTTCCATATCTATTTCATCTTCTCCTCCACTCCCTCTAAGCTCCCCTTGTCCTACAAAAACTAATCTTTGACCTAATTTTGTGGTAGCTAAGTCCTTCTCGCATGGGCTTTCTATTAGTCTAACATTGTACTATATATAACTAAATTATAAAAAAAATAGTTGTATACTTTGCCCATGTTGCTAACATGACTAACCCACTCAATCTCCTAGCATGATCAAAGTGACCACAAGAAAATAAAATAATTTCCCATGCAATCTTAATTAGGTCACACATGTAGGTTAAAATAAAATTTTACAAACTATTTCTTTACCACCAACACCAATACAAAGACTCACATCTAGAGTTTCCCTCATGCATGAAGATCATGCAAGAGAAAATTTTACTATATTAATAAGGTAAAATACTAATGCATGTGCATAGACATGCTTGTTTAAGTCCTTCAAAATTTTGTTAAAGTAATCATGTAGTAGAGATAAGACTAATGGCTATTCAAGTCTTTTCATGTGTGTTTAAAACCTCTAGAATTCATTTTATTATAGTGATTTCTTTCCAATGACCTAATTTATTATGTATAAACTCTAGGAAATTTTTAATAAGAACTTTCATAAAGTCCTATTATTTTTGCCCGGAATGATTATGTTACTATGATGTGAGAAAAGGGGATCTAGGGTCTAAATCACACTTTCTACTACATCATTTTTCAAGTCTTACTTAGATTTTGGGCTCCTCTTGTAAATCGACACCCACATGTTAAATTCTGATTAAGTTTGTACCCATGCAATTTTTTATTAAATGTTCCTAACCCAGGCAATGTTCCCATTAATTCACTTAACTTCCCATTTTGCCACCTAAGTTCTCTATCTCCTCATTTTCTTAAGCCTAATGGTGTTTTGGGGTTTTGTTATAACTTGCCGCATATTCTAAGTCACTCTCTCAAAAGGCCAACAGTGTGTACCCAGGGTTCATGAACTTGTTGAAAAGATCGCCAATGATATTTTTCAAAGTTTTTCAAGGTCAAGAGGGAACTAAGGTGGTTTCTATAACTATGACAGTGATCTACTTAGTTTGACGAACTCCCCACATTACTACCAAAATACAATTTTTAAAGGAATCAAAGAGGTCACAATGTATTTTTCTTATCAAAGTGTATTTGAGATAAACAAAAGGCTTCTTGTGCCAAAATAAATAAAGATAAGTCATTCAGATAGAACAAAATAAATAGAATTGCTCATAACAAAGAAAAGTGACAGTAGAGAAATAAAATGATCTAATATATTATATATAAGTATTGGTTGAAATACAATTTTTTTTGTCAATTACAAAAGGGGATAGATAGTATTAAAATGGCTATTTCTTCATGCATAGAGGGAAAACATCAACACACAAATCACTTCTACCACCACCTGGAGGTGCTCTATTTGGGCAGGTGAAAGAAGGTTTGCATGAGATTGTAGGAATTGGGAAAAGAACCCCATTTTGTTCCTCATTAATCCTGTGCACAAGAGGGTTAGTGCTTCTTTGATCACTTTTTTCTGCGTTGTAGTAATAGAAATGGAATCACCCACCAGTCAGCTCTATGCATAATTATGGAGGCCCGAAATGGGTACACTCACTCAGTGGATAAATTTCAATCAAACTAATTACTCCACTACCCTCATTCCCTAATCACAACACTCGGAGGTGCGAATTATAGTGTACACAAAATGCTCCAAAATAATTTCATTATGCAAATATACCTAGCTTAGAAATGCCTCACCCAATATATTATGCAACACCTCTTCTTCAACCTCACTTTTGACTATAAATACTTATTTCAATTGATTAGACAAACACTTGAAAAGAGGGCTACATTCGATTTCTTCAATGACAATGAATTCATTCATGGACACTCCATCACTCTGAGTATTTTCCATGCTTGACACTATAGGTTGGCAAAGTGAGGTAGTTCCTATTGAATTTATAGAAGGTTGTCAAGATATTTGAGATAAGAATGATCAAGGTGATATGATGGAAATATGGTTGGGATTAATTGTTGATATGATAGGAATTTAAGCTATATTCCCAATTGGTCATCTTGCTAGATAGCTTGCACGTGTGTTCTCATTACACCACTGTGACAATTATTTAATGCTTGATTTGGAAAGCATGCAGATCACTCAAGAAGTGATGGCCATGGGGTAGGCATTTAATCAAAAAATTCTCAAAAATCACTTAAGCTATTATCATTAGCGATGTAATCATTTTGAAGTTAATTATTTATTGGCCATCAATTTCCAGGATCAACACTTAGGCAGCAAGAAAGTGTTACCAAAACTGATTGGTAACAGTCAAGAGAGAAATGCAACCCTTATATCTATGTAAATAACAATTCATCAAGGGTCCAATTCTTGGAGAAGACACTATGATGTAGTTTAGGGAGGAACATTAGTTTAGTTTTGAATTTCATTTACTTTTTTATTGCAATAACTATCAATTTGTGAGTTGTGAGTTAAAATGTAATATTGATCATACCGACCTATGAGTCATGTGCATAAATAAAATATATTTTCTATGTGAAATCTATTCGACTACATTTATTTAATCTATTTCAATTATGAAATCTCTCATTTCTATTACATTTGATTTCATCATTAGTTAGTATAGTCTGTGAGCTAATTGGCTAATGATCCTTTAGAATTTATTCTATGTTAGATGGATTTCCATGGATTAATGTATGTTGCCTTTATTTCTTTCTTGCTAAAATCTCATTCATTTCCTATTTAAATCATATGACGGAGTTGTACCTCTCAATTCAAAGGAAAGCCATAAATGCAATTGTGGCCTTTTTGGGGCTATTAGTGGATTGTTACTAGTGTTTATTGGGAAAGATAGTCATTTATTACATGCATATTTATTCATAGCGAATCCATTTGCTAATAGGAAGGAACCAAAAATGATCAAAAACACCCACTTTGCTACAAACCTCAATGGAAGAGCCAAAATGGTTGATAAGGATTTTGGTTCTTTCTTTGGGGAGATTTATTTTTTATATATTGATTAATGATCAGCTTGATTTGATAATGCAAATATGTACCTATGCCAATTATGAAACTACAAAAAAATAATTTAATTCCATAAAAATATAGAGCTAAAAAATAAAAAAGGATTTCAAAGTAGCAGAGTGAATATATAAATGAACCTAGCATATGAAATTGGGTTCAAATTGGTTGGATAGGGGTGTTAGTTCCCTAGTCCTAGAAGTGTAGATATTAGGAATCATAAGCTATAGCTTATATGGCCTCATTCTATACATTATTTCTTTCTAGACCCAACATCAAAACTTTATCTACTGATGATTAATTCCACTTTCCCTAATTTGTTGACATATGAGGATTGAATTCTTCATATTATAATTAGGTATTCAATCCTTTCCCATATACAATTCAGATCTATCACTTACATGCAAGAGAGGAGAGAAATGGTTATGTTGTATAAGGGATTACCTAAGTCAATCCATGTTTTGGTGTTTTCACTTCCAAAATGACTATGTAATATAAAAGAGTGCTACCCTTAGTTAGGTAGAAAGAAATGGATAAAACAATGATAAAGTGATAAGTTTTGCAACTTACCACTCAAAAATATTTTATTTTATGAAGTAAAATCACTGTACTCATCTCATGCCAAGGAGAATTGGTTTCTTGATTGGAGGTACTAAAAGTGATAGAACACAAAAAAGAAATAAAAATATAACATAAATAAATTGACATGAAAACTTGGTACATTCCCAACATGAATCTTGACTGATAATAAATGTTGTAAATTTTTCTTATTTTGTTTTTGATTTCTTGTTAGGATCTTCACTTGCTCAATAAAATGTCCAATTTCAGATGGTGAAAAAGACTTGTATTCATATGCAATAATTTATTTTCTTGGAAAATTAATTATCAAAAGTCAAAAAATAAAATAAAATTTATAAATATAAAATACTAATAATAATATATTTAAATTGAGGCCAAAATAGGTTCGACAAGGGAAATTGTACCCTGGTCAAGACTTAATCTAGATCTTTGACTATCAAAAAAATATTAAATAATAATTCTCAATTTAATTATGATTTCTTGAAGATGACCATAAAATTAGCAATGTAAGATCTCAATTAGGTCCAATCACATAGGGGTAGCTAAACCTAGTGTTAAATTTTCAATGGTGACAATTTTTTATGCTACATTCAGCCCCCACTTTGGTGAGAGTGTGAATTTACACTCATTCTCACACTAAAGTAAGGATACACAAAAAAAGGTTCTATTATCTAGATATTAGTGTGATAGCATAATATTGAATCCAAGGGATGTGTTAGCCCCCAAGCTCAAGACCATATAAAATAACAATGTAAAGACAAAGGGACACACACTTATGAGGTGTAATGTAGCATGAAAAAAACTAAGCATACACAATGAAGACAGAAAACTAACATACTAAAAAATAAGAATAATACAAAAACAATGCAAAAATGATGCAAACATACAATGAGGGTATGATAATCATAGACTAGAAAGCTCCATAAAATGATTACTAGGATCCATACTCAAGTTATCCATAAATCACAAGGCTAGAAAAGTCTGGTATTTACTACATGACCCATGAATGAAAGCATCACCAGCTAATGAAGTTTGATATTGACTAGGTGATCTTGAAAAGAATCAACATAGGCTAGTGAATTCTAATACTCGGGTATGTGCAGGGTCATCATGGAAAAAACAGGCCCTTAAGTGGCAATAAAATTCAGAAACTTAGAGTTAGGTAACCTTACATAAAAATTTGAATAAGTTATCTATATTATTTTAAAAATATGTAAGAATAGAATCTATAAAAAATTGAATTTAGTTTCGAAACTACTAGGTTTATTTCTTTTTTAAAGAGACCTATTTGGTGAAAATTTGAAATTTCAATGGAGTAGTACTTAAATTTCAGGGAAAAAATAAGAAGTAGGTGTTTTTATGACCACCCTAACCACAATAAAATGCTAATATTTTTTTATACTATTTTAGATATAAGTAGGGGACTCATGTCCTGATGTGATGCATATTTTTTTCTAATTTATTTCCGAGTAAATAATTAATTATGATTTTTTTATTACAACTTAAAAAAAATATAAAAACTCGTATGTCTGACCACCTTAACTTTGTCAAAACATCATGAAATTCAATTATTTATTTTTTAATCCTATAGTATGTGAAGCACAAAATGTGACACGGATTCAAAAAATGTGATACCGTTTGAAAGCTATAGATTTTTTTCAATCAGCCTATCAATGAGGACTTTAGTCATAATTCAAATAGAAAATGAATAATAATAATTTATTAAATTCAAAGTAAAGCATAATTTATATTGGTGGAAAGCTAAGAATTTCCTTTAAAAACCCTTTTCGTTTCATCAATTTTGGGTAAAAAAAAAGTCCTTAGCCACATGGGTCATCATATCACTTAGATACTGCCACTTTTTGGCCCATCATGATCCTTCACATACCCACTCACTAGGTGTGTTTATGGAATATTAGAAAATAAATGCACACAAGGGAGCTAGTGAAGTTTGATATTCACTAGGCGAGTTTCCATTTCAACCATACCAATAATTATAGTCTCAATAATTCTAATAAGGCACCATAAAATATGATCAATATGTTAAGGATGCATCACAAAGTTCAATGTTTGTGGAGAAAGTGAAGCACATATTGGAATGAATGCCCCCACCATAAAATAATTATTAAATCCAACGGGGATAAAATTCCTTTAAGTTAGAATAAAATGATATTTGCAACATGATAGGCCATGAGAGATTATTGGAAAACCCTATGCCAATTATATGTTCATAAAAAAGAAGACTCATGACGTTCCCCCCAATACAAATCCACATAATTAACAAGACAAGAATAGAACAAAAAGGAACCATAGATCTCAGGTTAGTAGAGACAAGAGATAATGTATAATATGATCATGTGCTCAAATCTGACATCATTCCCCAAATACTTGTGGAACTACAAATAAAAGGGAGGAATGACACATTAAAACAACATAAAATCTTTTGGGTCAACATTGAAGACAGCTAGAAATCTGAACACTTTGCATCATTCCCAAAAGGAAACACAAAATAAAACAATATTCACAACATAAAGATAAATGGAGACACAAATAGATGAATGCCATGAAGGATTCAGTTTCTCTATATCCTAGCTCCAACAAAAACTACTAGGGTCATCCATAGAAAACCACGAAAAATACAAAACCATGCCAAGTAGCATATTAGAAGGAGATCATATTACATGAAAGAAGAAAAAAAGATACAAGAGGGTACTACATATGAGAGCTAATATATAGTTCATCATCTACATCCCAATATTTCTCATCATAAGTGGAAGGTAAAAAATACACTAGAGGAACTACAACAAGTGTGCTACGACTAAAATTATTGAGTTCAATAGCTAGTGGGTTACTCGGATTAGGAGGGTAATCATGGTCATCACCAGCTATATTCAATGATTTTGTAAACATAAGAGATAACTCATTATTATCTTATTATTTAGTTTTTGTTAAATTACCTTATGACTCACTGTTGGGGTGTATCACGCAAGGCTACATGGTAGTTCTCTCAGCATGATTGTGAGCACTAACATCCATATTTGTAGTTAGTGATATCTTCATTTTTTTTGCTAGGATAAATAAGTTTTGGCCTCATATTTTGGTAAGGGTGGTGGAGTGGATTCATGCATTTATTAATATGGATGTGTGGGAGGTATTTAATCATGATTTATTTGGATGGGTGGGCAATCATTAGGTAAGGGTTTGTGATCTATAGCAAGCTGATGAGCCATAGATTGACGTCTTCATTTATGTTATTTTACACTTTTATTTCATCTTGTTGAATGAAGAAAAGCCAACTTAGAAGGGTGGATGAATCAATTATACATTAAAACATCCAAAACCATCATAAACATTCATATCCACATTAACTTAATTAACCCTTAATCTATTAGAAAGATTTAGCACGAAATAAAATAACACAAACTAAAACACATTAATAGTATACACAATAAAACACCTTATTTACATGGAAAAACCAAGGAAAAACCATAGTGAGGATTAGCTCACAAAATAAAGTAGTTGCAATATTGAATAAAAAAAGGCTTAGTGTTAGAGGGCTCACTGCCCAAAAGAAAGAAGGGCTCACTACCAAATTATATAAAAGAAGAAAGAAGAATGTTATAGTGAGAAATACATCTCAATTCAATAGAAAATTCCACTATACCATCACCAACACATTCACAACCTCTCTGAAGATCGTAGACACCTTCTGCTCACTGCTTCTAGTAGTCTAACTCATCATGTTTGCATTGCACTTCACAAATTCGCAATTCAAAACTCTAAAATTTGTATCACACACTCTCTACTCCAATCCTACATCAACACTGATGTAATGTTCAAAATTTCCAAATTTTGAGTGCCCATGTTGAAAAAAGTCGATTTGCACACTCAAAAGTGCACCTAAAAAATCTACCCCAATGACCTACTTTGGAGAGTAATAATTAAGATCTAGTTCAATTTCATGCCAAACCCCTTGGTGAACGTATTAATTTGACATATGGTAACATTCCTGCTTAGTTTTAGGCCCCTGAGATAAGTTTTCATGGGTTATTTAATTATCTTTTGACTACAACTGGGTCAAAATGGGTGTTCCAAAAATTTTTAAGTTTTGCAATTCCAAGGGAAACCCATTTCTCACGTTGGTCCAAAACGTCTCCAGCTCTATTTTCATCAAAAATGGAGGTCATTTGATTTATTATTTTAATGCATTACAATTGTGGCAAAGGCATCTAACAGGCGAGTTTACAAAAGAGGTCCTAGAAATATTTTGGTGATAAAAGTTTTGAGTAAATGGTTTTTCTCTAAATAATTTATTAGGATCGCTCGCAAAAATTTATGGATCCAAGTCGTCTCGTTTGTGAACAAATTTTTTTCACCATTTTGCCAAGAGGAAAAATTGTTTTTCCCGCTTTGCAACTTCAAATTTTGCAAAATTTAGAGCATTTTTTATGTTTTAAATGTTAATGGGGAACTTGAAAATAATTTTAAAGGTTTAGAAATGAAATATAAGTTGAAATTTTTTCTCACAAAGCCTTTGCTTGCAAGCCCGTGAGTGCAAAGTGATGGGTTTTCAGAGGGGCGCAGGCTAGCGACGAAGCCACTTTTTGGCTTTTTTGAGGCTTCCCAAGGTTTTCTTGTGGATTAAATAACTGTCCTATCCCTATTTGAACAATTAGGGAAGGTTTTGGAGCATTCAAATTGAAAAAATTGGTTGATATGATGGTTAAAAATACTCAAAAATTGCTTTACATGCCTAGTTGCAACAAAAAATGACTTGCGCAGTTGTAAATCGATTTCCAACAATTTTTCACACCTTGGGAATTCTTTAAATGTTATTTAAAATATTTTAAAAATTTCATTCACCATAAAAATGGCCTAGCATTTGATTTCATAATCTACAACAACTTTCATCATGCAAAGAGCACTCAAATGTAAATTTCATCTTTTTGCATGGAATAGGGTGTTTTATTGAGTAAAGCCTGTGGAGTGAAAGCTTTTAATTTCCTTTTACTTGCAAGAATTTTCTCCCCTTGCTGGAAATAATAACATTCATGCATTGGAGCTTGAAGAAAAATACAGAGTAATGGTGGCTTTAGGAAAGGTATTTGACAAAATGTCAAATGAAACAAAGGTTCTCATGATGAAGCATTTTCTTAGGAATATGTTTTATAGTCTCAGATTTAATTAAAAAGGAATAAATGAAGGCTCTATAGACCAAAATGCTCTGCTAAAATGCAAGTTAAGTGAAAATTTAATTTCTAGTAAATGGGTTTTTAACCAGAAGTGAAATTTTTCACTTGCCACATGCAATTGTAGTAGTAATTGACTTTTATGAGTAGGGTAAAAAATGCATGAGATTTACAAGTAAAGACAAAGAGGAGGGAAAATGGAGAGTAAAGAGGCATTTTCTAAATATTTTGTTGGAGAATCAAAGGAGCTAAAGATGCCATGCATCAATTGTAGATTATTTTTAGGGCTTCCTCTTCTTCTTATTCTCTTTATTTCTCATTTTGTAAGGGTTCTGAACTTTTGGTTTAGGAAAAAGAAATAGAGAATATTTAGCTATGGGCTGGAATTTTATTTTATAGTGAATGAATGTACATATTTTTATAGCAATGTCAATTAGTTTGAACATATTGATCAAAAATATTGTAGAAGTTGTCTCCATTTTGTATTCTCAAATTTCATATGGATTAAATATATCAAGGATATGTTATTTTATCATTGCAATCTTCTTACAGTTGTGTAATTTGCGTATGGGTTTCTTCAAGAAAAGAATTAAATTCTATATGCAAATTATTGTGGGTTTGAGGAAATGAAATGTATTTTTAAGTATGATCATGCAATAATATGAGAGGTCACATTAATGTAAAGAATTAATTGTTAAAGGGCCACTAATTTAAAATAAGTTGTTGTTTAAATTTGCATTCATGAGCTTAGATTTGACTCCATGCCTTAGGACTAGGCACTAATATGTAATATAACCGAGATAATTTTCAGAAACAACCTAAATCATTAAAAACCCTTTTACTTTAATTTTCATTTTCTTGTTGTTTAAATTATCTATGTTTTAGGTATCTTCATGGTGCTTGAAAAAGTATAGAGGCTGAATTTGAGAAAATTTCATCTATCAACCCTCTATGTGTTTGAGATGAAGATTTCTAAGTTATGTGCTCTCAACAATGTTCAATGCAAATGGGATAATGCTTGAACCTAGTAGAATATACAATACTCATTACTCATATACCTGAGAACTATCCACTTTCATAGGTCTATAATTTGTTGCTTGGCATGAGGTTATCATACATATCAAGCCTACAATTAGGAACACCCTCCTAAGTCTTGTGGAGGTGAAAGGGTAGAAGGATTTCATAGCCTTGTTCATTGGATTTTCTTGTCTTCATCTTGTTGATAGTGTAGATTCCTTGTCCTAAACCTTGCATCTAAAAGTTTAGGCATTGTGTTTCTCCTTAGGATTGAAGGTTACAAGAAGAATAACCAACAGATTGGTGACTCTGCTGGGGAGAATCAAAGGAGTATCCATTTGCATAGAGTCAAGAATTCGGTAAATCTGAACATCTGGTTCAAATATTTAAGTTTTGAGACCTGGGGGTGAGTTTGATGCAGAAATTTTCAAAAAAATTGTGTGACTCCACTATTGGAGGAGGCCTAGAAAGAAATTTATCTTTGAAGAAGCTTCATATTGCTTGAAGTTCAATCCTCTATGAAGAGAGGTGGTGAATTTATCCAAAGAACCTACTGAAGATGTGAAGAGAGTTTCAGATCTGCAACATTTCTAGTCAAGAAGTTGCTCAAAGTTTCCAGGTATTCTCATAAATTTAAACAAAGTATTATTATATTTGAAAGCAGTTTATGAGAAGTCTTTAAGTTTAAAACAACGTTGATTCCCCATTGTGGGAATTAAGCACTAAGAAAGGCAATCGTAGTGTTAAATGTTTCATACTTCTGAGCTATAATTTGAATCTTCTATGTTTTGAAGAAGTATGTTTATTCTTGAAATCTGCCCATTAGATATATTTTAGATGCAGTCGTATTTGAGTTATGCATTGTAATATTTTAAGATCATGATTAAAGAAATAAATAGGGCAGTGATCAACTATAGAGTTGATGTTTGAAGTTTGTAAAGGGGTGAAAGAAAATGTATCATTCGATTGTACATCCATGTGGGGTGCATGATGTAAACATGAAGAGTGTGCAGCCCCTGTCATGCCATCAAAGAAGTTTCTCTATGGAAAGATATATACCATTGAATTTTAATGGTATTCAAGGTTTCCCAAACCTTGTCGCTAATGAAGTTGGGGAGAATTTTCCAAAGTTCAAAGGGGAAAAAATAGAATCAAAATCTCAACATCTACAAGATTTTTTTGATTTGATGGTAGATTATGAGATAATTCATGAAGTTATTTGTTCAATCTCTCAAGAAATATGCTAGAGTTTGGTTTTCATATTTTCCAATGTGTCCTATCTCTTCAAGGAATGAGTTCATGGCAACTTTCATAGAATAGTTTAGAGAAATAATTAATCCAAATTTAGTGAGACAAAAACTTAATAACATACAAAAAGAAGAAGATGAGTTAGTCCCCACTTTCAATCTCATATTTTTAGAAACACTAAGTGACATTCCTAAAATCATGAGACCAAATTATGCAGTATGTTTCATTGTATACTTTGATGCATTTGATGAAGAAATGAGTTATCTGTTAAGAGATAAAGATCTTGCAACATTACATCAGGCATATCAAGTTGCCATGGATATTAAGAACAGCCTAAAACATTCAATGATGAAAGGAGATCTGGTTGCAAGTGTTGGTTATCCTAGCACACCTCATACAAATGGAATTCATGGATCAAACAATAGAAATGATTGTCAAAATCATGATGTTGGTGTTGTTTTGATTTTTCCACCACTACAACACATAGATCATAGTGAACTCCAAGTGATGGATATAAAGAAACACTTGCAAGTGTTGTTGATCTCTCATCACAAGTCAGTGGTAAAGATATTGAAGGTGAAAATTTAAGCATTCACTCTAAAAAATCTGAGCATATTTTATGTAGTGATGAGTTTCCTTGTGATGAAGATCATGATGACAGTGAACCTGCTTAGTCTTTTGAGGGTTATGAATGCTCCTATGAGGAGGAGCTAGAGGTTTTTTCTTCACATGAAGGATGTAATGATGTAAATTATGATTAAGTCACTTATTCACAAGTAAATGAACAAAGTTTCACATGGTGAATACTTGGAGTGTAGGTCAGTTTTATTATCACTGGAGCATACTGATTCAATGGATGATGATCAATTTGAAGATAAAAACTTGTGTGTTCAGTATCTTGAACCTAAGCACAGTATTAGAAATGATAAATATCTTGATGATGCTAAATATGATGATAATGAACATAATTATTTCATTGTTGCTAGTAGTTGTTTGTGTAAAGCAAAGATGGAAATATATGTGATGCATGAAGAGGATGATGATGTACTCATGGATGAAAGAAGGGTTTCATTATTGAATGATTAAGTTATGCCTTATGCAAAAAACATGGATCTTGAATCAACATTATTACCAATTGATAATATCAAAAATCTTGTTGATTTATCTAACAACAAAATTTTGGAATGTATTGATACTGTAGAAATTTTTGGTCTATGTGTATTGCATCCAGATGATGCAAATACTGGTGGATCTCATGTTAGTGAATGTGAAATTGAGTTCTTTGTTGATGTGCCTTATCTTCATAGTATAATTATGGACATGTTTTCATCCAATGAGGAAATCGTTTATGTGAAGGAAAACAAAGATACTTGTGTTGGAAAAACAAGGATAGACAACTCAGAGGGGGGTGAATCAGTTGTTACCAAAATTAAACTTATTCCACATAAATCAAACTTAAATCTCAATTTTGATAATTAACAATGCAAGCATAAATCAATAAGACATCACAGACACACGAAAACCAAGATTTTATACGTGAAAACCCTGTTAGGGGAAAAACCACGGTGGATGTTAGTCCATAAGCTTATAGCCTATTAGAAGTATAATGAAGTGTAAATAAGGAATTCACTTGAATTTAGACACACTGCCTAGAGCTCACTACTCAGAGGAAGGCTCATTGCCTTACATACAATAATCAAATTAAATCCATCTGATGAACATGAACTAAGAAATTAGCTTCTTCGAAAGGCTAATTACAGTTTTGGTTAGGCACAAGTACACTTCTCTCAACCTTCTTCACACTTTGCTCAATCTCTTTCACACTCTACTCTGCTCCTGAATGATTTTATCTTTATTCGCACATGTACTTAACATACACACACTGAGAATACATCAAAATAAGGAAAACAACCACTCTTATATATCCACTACACGGATTTACATCAACTACTATGTCAGCCACAAATAAGGAATAATTAAAATTTTTGGCCTCAATACATAAATAAATATTAATGCGCATCAACACAAGTCGGTCACAACATAGTGAGAACTGAAATAAACACCTTCGAACATGCCGAACAATAAAATATTAATTTTCATGGATCCACAACATGCTACCACCAACATTTCGACCAACAACATGAAAACTCAAGCACACATTGGAAAAATATTTGATCACGAAGACTCTGATCAATGCGGATGTACAAAAATAATAGAGCATGATCTAAACTCATCCGTGAACATCACAAGAATATGCACAACAATTGAAATTTCTAGACTTTCATCCTCCTCTTCCAAGAACACCTACTACAGTAAGAGAATGATTGTAGGAACATATAACTTCATAAATTTCTCAAATCTTGACGCATACCAGTGAAACTTTCGGACAACAGACTAGATAGACTAAACAACAAACCCTTTGGTGTGCACCACCTAATTATCAACTCATAGAACTTTCAAATAATAGTGTTGACATCGATGACAACCACATATTAGCAATGCAAGCACAACATCCAACAATCTCCCCCTTTGGCATTGATGGCAACATATGATGTGAAAAATACCATCAACCCATCTAGTTCTTCTCTAACAATCTCCCCCTTAGATTGGCCACTCTTTACCTGTTTTCTCCTTCCACTTTATTCTTCTCCCATGTTTTTCACGTTGCTTCTCTCCCCCTTTGACATCAATGGAAAAGTTACACATGCTTTGATTCTCATATTTAGCACATTTGACTACTCCCTTTGAGTAGCAACCACCACAACATCAATCCAGGATAGGATATGGCTATGAAGTTAGAAATTGATGTAAAGACCTGCATCACATAGTTCTGATCAGGAGTGGAAATCAGCTCTAACTTTCCCATGAGATACTCAAAAGTATCCTTAGGCAATGTCTTAGTAAAGATGTATGCAATTTTCTCCTCGGTAGGTATATACTCCAGTCTAACTTCTTTGTCACCTACTTTATCTCTCAAGAAGTGATATTTGATGTATATATTTTTTTCTTTGAATGCAACACTAGATTCTTAGAGATGTTTATGGAACTTAAATTGTCACAGAATATAACAATGGGTTCTTCATACCCAACTCTAACATCTCTCAGCATTTTATTCATCCACAATACTTGGGTAGAACAGTTTGTAGTAGCAATATATTTTACCTCAGCAATAGAAAATGAAAAGGAATTATTTTTTTTTGCTTAGCCAAGATACCATCTTCTTCCCTAAGAAGAACACACCACCACTGGTACTCTTCCTATCATCCACATCTCCTACCCAATCAACATCAGTGAAAGCGCTTAGGATAAAATCATCATCCCTAGGATACTAAAGACCAAGATCAATTGTCCCTTTCAGGTATCTGAAGATTCTTTTCACAATAGTCACATGAGACTCTTTAGGACCAACTTGATATCTAGCAACCATGCATATAAAATTCATTATATCTTGCCTGATTTGAGTCAAATAGAGTAATCCAACAATCATTGACCTATATATTATTTGATTTTCTTTAGGATAATCATCATTCTATGTAAGTTTTCATCTGGTTACCATAGGTGTACCAACTGGATTTGATTCTTCCATGTTAAATATTTTTAGTAACACTTTTGCATATTTAGACTGAGATACAAAAATCCCATCATGAGCTGAGTGATTTGTAGTCCTAAAAATAATTTCAGCTCTCCTATCATTGAAATTTCAAACTCACTTTTCATTTCATCAACAAACTTCATACACAAATCATCATCACCTTCAAAAATAATGTCATCAACAAAGACTTCAATGATCAATTTTTATTTTGATCCAATTTGAAATAAAAATTGTTGTCAGATGTACCTTTATTGAATCCAAGTTTCAGCAAGTATTTATCCAATCTAGCATACCAAGCTCTAGGAGCTTGCTTAAGTCCATATAGAGATTTCTTCAATCAACATACCATGTTTTAGTTTTCATTTAGTTGAAATCCATCTAGTTGCTCAACATAGACTTCCTCTTCTAGCTCACCATTTAGAAATGTTGACTTTGCATCCATGTGATAGACTTTGTAGTTCTTGAAAGTAGCATAAGCAAGAATTAATCTTACAACTTCAATTCTATCAACAGGAGAAATTTTTTCTTCAAAATCAATACCTTCCATCTATGAGTACCCTTTGCACACCAGTCTTGCTTTGTTTCTGATCATTTCACCTTGTTCATTCAGCTTATTCTGAAACACCCATTTAGTTCCAATCACAATTTTGTTCTGAGGTCTACGAACAAGATGCCATGTATCATTTTTCTCTATTTGCATTAGTTCTTCTTTCTCGGCTTCCATCCAATATTCATCTTTGCATGTTTTATTGAATTGCAAGGCTCAGTTTTGGAAATTAGACAATACTCTTCTAAAATTCTTCTTCTAGTTTGCACACCTTTGCTCTTATCTCCTATGATCTGACTATCAAATTGATTTATCCTTACATATTTGGGAGTTTTAGGATTTTCTTTGACTTCTTGTTCTTGTGTTCTTTCTTTTGCACTTCTTCTATTTTTTGCTTCTTGATTCCCTTGGTTCACTGAAACAATTTGAAGTTGATTCTATGTTTGAACATTATTTTCATTGTTAGTACTATCAAGTTGATCATCTGAATCATATCCACTATATTTTGGATGGTCTAACAATATCTTCATCAACTTCGACATTTGCACTTTCAACCATTTTCTTCAACCTTTTATTAAAGCATAGGTAAGATTTTCTCTTAGTAGAGTAACCTAAAAAGATTCCTTCATCACTTATAGCGAAATTTCCTATATCATCATCTCTCTTGATGTAGCATTTGCTTCCAATTTTTTTGAAATATTTGGCAGTAGGCTTATAACCAAACCATATCTCAAAAGGGGTCTTACCAAAATTACTGTTGGCATTCACTTGGTTAATGGTATACACAAAAATACGTATAGCTTCTCTCCAGTAGAAATGAGGAACATTTTCTTCTAGTATCATGGTTCTAGTAGTGTCTAGAATGGTTATGTTCTTTCTTTAAAAAATCCATTTTATTGAGGGGTCTGAGGAGTAGATAGATGTCTTTGGATTCCATGCTCTTCACAGAAACAATTGAATTCCTAGGAAGTGAATTCACCACCTCTATTTCACCTTAGGCATTTGATCTTTTGACCTGTCTCATTTTTCTCCATAGCTTTGAAGCTTTTGAAATTTTCTAATGCTTCATGTTTTTCTCTTAAGAAAGCAACCCATAGTATTCTAGAATAATCACCAATAAGCAACATAAAGTACCTTTCTCCATGTAGACTTCTGATTCTGGATGGACCACATAGATCAGTATGTATCAAGTCTAGTACTCCATTAGAGCTATACTATTTGTTCCAGAAAGAATTTCTAGTCTGCTTTCCCATCTAAAATTCCTTGCATCACTAACTTAGGAAGATCTCTGACTACTTGAGTAGATCTTATCTTGACAATTTTATCAAAGTTCATATGACACAACCTCCTATGCCATAACCAACTTACATCAATTTGAGCAATTAAACAACTTTCACTAGTAACACTCAAGTGAAAAATATTATTTCTTGTCTTTGTACCTAAAGCAATCATATTTTCAGAACTTCCCCTTATTCTGTAGTTACCATCCTTGAACTGAATATTGTAACCCTTGTCTACCATTTGTCCAAAACTCAACAAGATATGCTTTAAGCCTTCTACATAAAGAACATCATCATTATTTTTCTTACCACCAAAAGAAATAGTGTCTATGCCATGAATCACACCATAAGTGGTCTCCAAATCTTACAACACCACCATCATAGTTGTCCAAGCTTAAAAATTTTCTTTTCTCACCAAATATACGATGTGAGCATCCTCTTTCAATTACCCACTCATCCTTTTCTTGAATTTTTGTTGCAAGAGCTTTCTCAACATTCACATAAATACTAGTAGATTCAGTGGAAGCCTGGCCCTTTTCTTTGATAGCAATCAGTACCCATTCATCTTCATTTCCAATCTATTTATCAGATTCATCATCAGTAACACCTTCTTTAGAATAATAACATTTGTTTGAAATCTAGTCTTCTCAGGTTTCTATTTAGAAACTCTTTCAGGACATCTTGATGCAAAATGACCTATTTTACTACAAAAAAAAAAATTGATAGGTAAATTTCTTTTGTACTTACCATGATCTCTCACTTCACTTTTCACAATCAATGCTTCTAGTTCTTCTAATTATTTTTCTTCATCTTCAGTATATTTCATCTCATCTTCATATTTGAATGTCCTTTTAGAACTCTCTCTTGGATTGTATCTCTGTCGGCTTTTTCGAGACACAGTAGCTTTGAATTGAGACTCAGTCTTAGGAGTAGATTCACTAAATTCACTTAACTCAAAGGCAACAAGTTTTCCAATAAGCATGTCTCTTGTCACATTTGTCACTATCCTGAGTTCATCAGTAGCATGAGCTCTTATTTTGAAGGAGGGAGGCATAGATCTAAGTATCTTAGCCACAACTTATTCTTCATCCAAGGTTCCACCGGCACATCTAATGCTCATCGTCAGTTCATTTATCTTTTGAGAGAAAGAGAGGATGTTGTCATCTTCACTCATCTTCATGTCGTCCCACTTGCCTTTTTAAACTTTGCAGCTTAGCCATTTTCACTAGTGCATCTCCTTCATTCAATGTCTCCAACTTTTTCTAGATCTCATGTGCAGTCTTCAATCCTATCACATTTGTCATCTTTGAATCTATTAAAGCACTCAACAATGCTCCAATAGCCCTGGTATTAGATTCTACTTGCAATTGTAAAGGCAACCCATTTCTCATTTTGGTCGAAAACATCTCTAGCTCCATTTTTGTCAAAAATGGAGGTCATATGATACATTATTTTAATGAATTACAGTTGCGGCAAAGGCATTCAACATATTGGTTTACAAATAAGTTCCTAGAAATATTTTGGCGATAGAAGTTTTGAGGAAATGGGATTTCTCTAAATAATTTATTAGGATCGATCGCAAAAAATCATGGCTCCAAGTGGTCTTTTTTGTGAGGAACAATTTTTCACCATTTTTCCACCATGAAAATTTGTATTTCCCTCTTTACAACTTCCAAATTTTTCAAGATTTAGAGAATTTTTTAAGGTTTAAATGTTAAGGGGGGACTTGAAAATAATTTTATAGGTTTAGAAATGAAATATAAGTTGAAAAAATTGCTCACAAAGCCTTTGACCGTGAACCCGTGAGTGTAAAGGGATGGGTTTGGAGAGGGGCACAGGCTAGCGGGGAAGCCACTTTTTAGCTTTTTCGAGGCTTTGCAAAGCATTCTTGTGGATTAAATAAGTGTCCTATCCCTATCTCAACAATTAGGGATGGTTTTGGAGCATTTAAATTGAAGAAATTGGCTGATATGATGCTCTAAAATGCTCAGAAACTACTTTACAAACCGAGTTACAACAAAAAATGACTTGCACAATTGTAAATTGATTTCCAACAATTTCTCACAACTTGGGAATGATTTAACTATTATTTGAAAAAAATCAAAATGTCATTCACCACAAAAATGACCCAACATTTGATTTCAAGATCTGCAACAACTTTCATCATTCAAAGAGCACTCAAATGTAAATTTTATCTTTCTGCATGGAATAGGGTCTTCTATTGGGTAAAGCTTGTGGAATGCAAGCTTTCAATTTTCTTTAACTTCCAAGAATTTTCTCCCCTTGCTGGAAATAATATCATTAATGCAACTAGAGCTTGAAGAAAAATATACACTGATGGTGGCTTCAGGAAAGATATTTGACAAAATGTCAAATGAAACAGAGGTTCTCATGGTCAAGCATTTTCTTAGGAATATGTTTTGAAGTGTCAAATTTAATTACAAAGGATGAAGTGAAGGCTCTATGGACCAAAATTCTCTGCTAAAATGCAAGTTAAATGAACATTTTAATAGGCAGTAAATGGGGTTTTACCCAAAAGCAAATTTTTTCACTTACCAAGTGAAATTGCAATAGTAAATGAATTTTTTTAGGTAGGGTAAAAATATGCACGAGATTTACAAGTAAAGACAAAGAAGAGGGAAAATGGAGAGTAAAGAGGCATTTTCTAAATGGCATTTTCTGTATATTCTTTCTAGGGATTCCTTGTCTTCTTCTTATTCTCTTTTTTTATTATTTTGTAAGGGTTCTAAACTTCTGGTTTAGGAAAAAGAAATAAATAAGGTTTAGCCAAGAGCTGGAATTTTATTTTACAGTGAATGAATGTATAGATTTCTATAGCACTAGTAATTAATTTGAACATATTGATGAAAACTATTGCAGAAGTTGTCTCTATTTTGCATTGTCAATTTGCATATGGATTAAATATATGAAGGATATGTCGATTTGTCATTGCAATCTTCTTGTAGTTGTGTAATTTGTGTAGGGTTTTCTTCAAGAAAATAATTAAATTTTGTATGCAAATTACTATGGGTTTGAGGAAATGAAATGAATATTTAAGCATGATCATGCAATAATATGAGAGGTCACATTAATGCAAGGCATTAATTGTTAAAGGGCCACTAATTTGAAATAAGTTGTTGTTTAAATATTCATTCATGAGCTTAGATTTGACTCCATGCCTTACGACTAGGCACTGATATGTGATATTACCCAGATCATTTTGAAAAACAATCTAAATCATTAAAAACCCTTTTAATTTAATGTTAATTTTATTGTTGTTTAAATTATCTATGTTCTACATATCTTCATGGTGCTTTAAAGAGAATAGAGGTTGAATTTGAGAAAAAAAATCTATCAACCCTCTATGTGTTTGAGATGAAGATATCTAAGTTATGTGTTCTCATAAATGTTTAATGCAAATGGGATAATGTTTGAACCTAGTAGAATATACAATACCCATTACTCATATACCTGAGAACTATCCAGTTTCATAGGTCTCTGATTTTTTTCTTGGCATGAGGTTATCATACATTTCAAACCTATAATTGGAAACACCCTCTTGAGTCCTATGGAGATCAAAGTGTAGAAGGTTTTCATAGCCTTGTTCGTTGGCTTTTCTTGTCTTCAACTTTTTGATAGTGTAGATTCCTTTTCCTAAACATTACATCCCATAGTTTAGGCATATTTTTTCTCCTTAGAGTTGAAGGATGTAAGAAAAATAACCAACAAACACAACACTTATTTATACCTTCATCAACCTTGAAAAAATTCTTCAAGGTCAACTACACACATGAATAATCCAAAATGAAATTCAATTGGCAGTAAGCATTCCCATGGTATAAACAAATAAAAGTGGACCACACAACTTCTTAATGTATACCCCAAACATACATAGACACCATGCCATGCTTCAACAATCATCAAATAAAATCCATAATTAATGTAAACACCATTAACATTTATGTAAACACTTCCATTAACATTTATGTACATGCTTCCATTAAAATTTATATACATGCTTCCTCAAATCCAAAGATGGCTAATGGACCACAAATGGAACTTGAACACAATCTGGAATATTACATAGACACCCTAAAATCTAACAATTCCTTCACAACAACTTTTACCTGAAGAATGTACACACGAAGTACAATCAGAAAACCTTCCATACACTATAACTCAGGAAACCAGCTTCCAAAGAACCAAACCATGAACAACTTTGACTATAGGTAGATATGATCATTATCATCACTTTTCTAGAACCATAAGTCAAGCAACAATACTATGAAGAAATTTGGATCAAAACCATTTCTCCTCAACATAATTGCAACATAGATGACACACTGATGAACATAACTCTCTCTTCACAATGATCTAGTCCAATTTTTTTTGGATATAACACCTATTAAATTCTCTAACCAACATATATGCATCAAAAAAGTTTATCTTGAAGACAAAAGAAATGTAGAGAAAAACTAGAATACCACATTGCACCAAAATAGCTCTGTAACACACTATTTCCTCTTTTATTCAAATTTTCTCAAAAGAACTTGTAAAACAAGCACCAGAGACACATACTAATCATATTCAATTCTTTCTCATTATCACTAAACCAATAAAATAATCTTATCAAACCCGCAATAGGGTTTAAGACCAATGTCACTTACTAATGACAACATAATGAAACTAATCAAAGAATCAACATAACTTCTCTACCACTACTATATGACATAAATGACAACACAAACATAAGCCTATTGACATTAGTGATAGAACCAACTAGTCATACTTGTAAAAAATAACCCCTTTGTCATTGATGGAAACACATGTGAAAAAAATCAACAATGAACATACTATTCCATATCAACTCTTTCCCTTTCTCTTACATCATAGTATCCTTTACTTTATCCATTGAATATTTTTCACATTTATTCTTCTCTCCCCCTTTGAAATAAATGGAAAAGGACAAAACGCATTCATCTCTTTCCCCCTTTTACATACAAACTATATTTTTACTACTCTACATACTCCTCCTTAGGAGCATACAACAAAATGTACCAAACAACACCAAAGGACAATACCAACCTATACCAACATTAACCCCCCCTAATTGCAACATTCAACAAAGAACTACCTAATTTCCCTGAGAGGTAGCGTCCAACATTAGTGTAGAGAAAAACTAGAACACCACATTATACACCACAATAGCTTTGTAACACAATATTCCCTCTTATTCAAATTTTCTCAAAAGAACTTGGAAACCAAGAACCGAAGACATACTAATCATATTCAAAGCTTTCTAATTATCACTAAATCAATAACATAATCTTATCAAAGAAGCACTAGGGTTTAATACCAATAGCACTTACTAATGAAAACATAATGAAACTAATCAAAGCATCAACACAACTTCTCAACCATTACTAGTTGACACCAATGACAACACAAACATGATCCTATTGACATTAACAACAACACTGATTACTCATACTTGTAAAATACTCCCCCTTTTTCAATGATGGCAACACATTTGAAAAACCATCAATAGCCAGCATACTATTCCATATCAACTCTTTATCTTTCTCTTACATCATAGTCTCCTTTACTTTCTCCCTTGAACATTTTTCGCATTTCTTCTTCTCCCCCTCTTTGAAATCAATGGGAACGAACAACATGCGTGCATCTCTTTCCCCCTTTGACATACATAATTTATCTCTTTACTACTCTACATAGTCCCCTTAGGAGCATACAACTAAATGTACCAAACAACAACAAACGAAAACACCAACCTATATAAATATTAACTCCCTCTAATCGCAAAAATCAACAAAGCACTACCTACTCACCCTAAGAGGTAGCCTCCAACATCAGTCCAAAACAAGGAATGAATCTTGAAATCCACTAGACTAATCCATATCCTTATGCATATGGTTCAAAGGAGGGATAGGTTATGTGCAAGATCATGATAGGCCAAAACGTGGCAATATGTAAGTGATATGATGACCCATGTGGCTGATGACTTTTTTTTACCCAAAATTGATGAAACGAAAAAGGTTTTTAAAGTAGATTCCCAACTTTCCACCAATATAAATTACATTCTTTAATTTTAATTTAATAAATTATTATTATTCATTTTTTATTTGAATTAGGACTAAATTCCTAATTGGTAGGTTGATTGAAAAACATCTATTGCTTCCAAACGATATCACATTTTTTGAATGCAAAACATGTATCGCATTCTATGATTCTCATACTATAGGATTTTAAAAAAATAAAATGAATTTCATGAATTTTTGACCAAGTTAAGGTGGTCAGACATTCGAGTTTTTATATTTTTTAAAATTTGTAATAAAAAAGTCATAATTAATTATTTACTTGGAAAAAAAAAATTAAAAATGTGCATCACGTCAGGCCATGAGTCCTCTACTTATATCTAAAATATTATAAGAAAATATTATCATTTTATTGTGGTTAGGGTAGTTAGATAGACACCTACTTCTTATTTTTTCCCTAAAATTTAAGTACTACTGAATTAGAATTTTAAATTCTCACCAAATACATTTTTCTATTTTCTAAATAAACCTAGTAGTTTAGAAACTACATTCAATTTTCTATAGATTTAATTCTTACATATTTTTGAAATAATATAGATAACTTATTCAAATTTTTATGTCATGTTGCCTAACTCTGATTTTTCTGAATTTTATTGCCACTTAAGGGCCTATTTTTTGCATGATGATCTGCACATACCTAATAATAAACCCTATTTTCTCTTAGAGATACTAAAAATTATCCTTAGGAAGAGCCTTAGTGAATATATTAAATACCTAATCCTTTGTAGGCACATACTCAAGCTTCACTTCATTCTTTGCAACCTTCTAGCTCAAAACGTGATATTGGATTAAGATATATTTTATCCTTGAGTTCATCACCAAATTATTTTAAATGTTAATAACACTTGTATTATCACAAAAGATAGAGATTAGCTCATCATATACAACTCCAATATCCTTCAAGGTTTGTCTCATCCACTATACTTGTGTGCAACAAGATGTTGCTGCAATATATTTTGCCTCTATAGTAGATAAAGATAATGAATCTTTCTTCTTGCTCAACCAAGACACCAATCTTCATCCAACAAATAATGTGCCACCACTTGCACTTTTTATTTCATTCATACAACCTGCCCGATCAACATATATATAAGCACTTATAGAAAAATTTGTATCCTTTGGATGCCATAAGCCATGTTCTAGAGTTCCCTTCAAGTATTTGAATATCCTCTTTACTGCTGCAACATGTTACACTCTAGGATCTTCTTGAATTCTAGCCATTAGATAAACTGCATGCATGATATCCGATATAGTAATAGTTAGATATAGCAGTCCTCCAATCATTGATCTATACTTTCTCTAATCAAAATTATGATATTCATCATTCTTGCTTAGCTTGCAACTAGTAACCATAGGAGTACATACTGGTTTAGAATCTTCCATTTCAAACTTCTTCAACCTTTCCTTGACATACTTTGATTGTGAAATGAATATACCTTTCTTTGTTTGATTTATTTGTATCCCAAGGAAGAAATTCATCTCCCAAGACATAAAAATCTCAAACTCTTTTTGTATCTCTTCTGCAAATCTCTTACACATAGCTTCATTGCCTCAAAAAATTATATCATCAACATACACAACCACAATCAAGATTTGATTTTTTTCAACTTTGAAATAGAGATTAATTTTTGCAATACCTTTATTGAATCCTGGTTGTATTATGTACCTATCCAACCTTTCATACCAAGCTTGGGGGGCTTTCTTAAATCCATAAAGTTTCTTCTTTAATATGCAAACTTGTTATCTACGAATTTAGCATGCTCAATTAATGGGATAACTCCTATGAAACTTTTTCATTTTGTAGCACACATACTCTAAGCATGAAAAATCAGGTAAAACCTAATTTAAATTCATGCATGGTTCTCGGTCTCAAAATGTCCTTCTGAGCATTTAACTTCGTTGATTTGTCAAAAAATAAATAAATTTGAAAAAATTGTTAATTTTCGTTTGCAGGAGCTAGAAATTTTTGTACACTTGCAAGGTTACGGTTTTTCCTTGACCCTCCAAGTGAAAGATTCAAAATAAAAAGAGTTTTATGGTCAGAGTTTTTCATTGACCCTATAAATCAAATTGAAATTTAAAACTTACAAAGCTATAACTTTTTTTCGACCTTGCAAGTCACTTACATAACTTCAATTTGTATCAACATCATAAATTTCTGCTCTTGCAATCTCGACCTCACATGAGTTGCATTTAGTGTCATTTGAATGACTGGAAAAATGGTTTTAAATAATCTTTTAGTCCTTTCCGCATTCCATCATTTTTTTCTCTTCCTACCTTTGCTATGATCTCATTAGAAAGGTCTACAACTTCGTATGAGTGTGGATTATGTCAAATTTTGGCTGAGTTTTGAGCTAGGGTTTTAGTTTTTTCTATCGAGTATGTTTATCTTTTCACCTTTCTATTTGTTATTGATATCATTTTTTTATGGTTAGGGTTCACATTCAAATATATTTTCTTTTCATTGTGTTTTAAATGAATTTTTTTTAATGTTTGGATTTAATTATTTTTATATATTAATATTATTTGTGTTTTATATTTCTACCCATAAACCCTAGCAACAACTTTTTTCCATTGCTTGTTATTTAGCTCATCCTTTTCAGGTTTCTATTTTCCCTTTGAATGTTTTCTTATTCTAATATCTACCATGTATTTTCACTTGTTTGAATGTCATGTTTTTTGTGTATAGAGCAGATGGTTATACCCACATTTGCACATATTTTAACTCATCAAAATCAAAGTTTCTCTTGGTTTAAATATGGTACAAACTCCCTATCATTTCACGTTGAGTCTGGTGCTTACACCTAATAAAAGAAGGTTCAAAAACAAGTGTCAATTTTAATGTAGAATCGATGTAAATCATTGATAACATATAATCATTTTTGTCGAAGTTTAAACATATGTTGTATAAGAATTTTTTTTGAAACATACATGTGTGAATTTTTACCCATATTGTGGAGTGATGGAAAATCCTGACCCCTTAGTAAGTTCAAAATATTTCTTATGAATTCGAGTAAAAACCATGAGTTTAAAACAAGTCACTCACATGCACTTTCATTTGTATGTGTAGGTGAAAACCCCTCACATACAAAATGATAAATACCAAGCGTTTTTTCAATCAAATTTTTTTTTGAACATGTAAATAAGGGAATCTTCCAACTTGTGAGGTTAGGTGAAAACCCTGACCCTACAACAACTCATGTGTCTTCTTTGTAAGAACACTGAATAAAACCTCACATACAAATGCTAAAGAGTTCCTAAGTAATGCTTGTAGGTCAAAAAAAATTTAACCGAATATGCAAGTAAATAAAAACTTTCAACTTGTATGGTTGGGATTTTTCCTCGCTAGTACAAGTAATTTTCATTTTAACATTTTATGCTCACTTGTAAGGTCATGGTTTTTCCTAGACCTGACAACAAATGCACAATTGATCTACCAAATTGCAAGAAATCAAGATTTTCTAATGAATTTTCAAACAAGAAAAATACCCACCCACTTGCAATATCTTTAAATTTCAACAACATTGCAACTTCTTATCAAAGATATTATTTGCACTTGCAATGTTGCTAAATTTAGCACATATAAACATTTTTACCAAAAAATTATTAATGCTAGGAAATTTTCTATTTTTACGAAGTTAACCCACTGTGCTTTGTTTTTCACATCCATCATGCTCAAACCCTAGTTTTTGCACAATCACTTTGCTTTCACCCTCACTGCAATTTCCTAATGTGAAAATATTTTCTTAACATCTTGAAAATGCTAATCTTGTTATGCAGTTTCCTTGGCATGTTTTTCAAGAATATCTCATATTTGCACTCCTATAAAGCAAGTATCTTGCCAATGTCAGATTTGTCTCCTTTCAAGTGTAAAGATATGAAGTACAAGTATAAAGGTGTGATTCTAGGTACTGTGATTTTTTCGAATGTTAATGAGATCAAGGATAGAGAGATCAAGCATGTTGACATATCTGATTTTCTTGAAAGGACTAAGAAACAACCCTTGGAAAATGGAAGGAGACCAATTTTTTAGAGTAACATATATCTTGCATCCTCATTTCTAGTAGCTACTGAGAATATAGAATTTGTACTCTAGGTGGCTTCTCACTACAACAAAGAGGATAGAAGTGTCTCTGATTCAAATGGTAATATAGTGATGAGGTTGGATGTTGAATTTCTTGACAATGAATTCTTATGCCCAAGCATTGATAGATATGTTACAATTTCTAGAGATTCTACACAAGTAGAGTATGACAATGATCTTGATTCTGTCAAAAGGATCATCAATAGTAAATGGTTAAACACCCCTAGACTAGGTGTCACAAGGTGGCCTAAAAATACTCCTCGTAGTGATTACATAAATGAGGATTGAATGAACTCATTACTCTTCTTAGTATGGTATGTGTTGTACCTACTCCATATAATTTTGAGGACTGGATGTACTTATACATTAAGACTATTTTGAAGAGGAAAAATTTTTTATTTAGGGTGAAGAAAAAACTATCCATGAAAAACTAACCAAAGTGCTTACAACACATAAGTTCTATATGAATTCCTTTTTGGTCTATCCTATAATGGAAATGAGGAATTTTGCAAGTCAAACCATTGAGGGAGACAAGAGGGTAATGCAATTTTACAATTATTTCCTACTTGTATATTACTCTCAAAGAAAGCATCAATCATTTCAGAAGGGTGAACAATGTGTTCTTTGCTCCTCTCATGTGCTCCTTTGATCTAGAGTTCAAAAATAAAAGTATTAGATGAAGCCTGGAAGGTTGTGAATAGATATGGTTTTTTATATCTTTAGTTTCCAACTTTTACTTGTCTGAGAGTTAGATTTTTCATTGGTTATCCCTACATGCTTCTTCACTATCCTAGTTACAAGATTTTTTTGCTAGAACTATCAAGATAAATCATTGCAGTGCACAATCAGAAAAATGTACTCTCATAAACCTAGATTCCAATTCCCATTGAAAATCAATAGATACTCTATTTATACTTCACATAAACCTAAGGTGGTGCAATCATAAATGCAATAGGTAACATTAAAAAAATTCAAGGAATGATTTGATTTTGATTACAGAGGTATGAATGATCAGATCAAAAATGCATGCACACATGTGTGTAATATTGAAGACATATGGGTTGATATTAGAATAGAGTAAGAGATCAAGAGAATAAACTATTGTAGATTAACTCTAGAGCAGATAAAGGAATAGAATCTAGTAGACATCCCTAAAGACATGGAGGATGATGATGACATATTGGATCAGATACTTATGAAAAGAATAATATTGTAGGCTTTCCTTTAACTCTCATCCAATAGTCTCAAAAATAGGTAACCTCAATCCGAGAAATATTTGAACCCATTCTGGCTATTACTAACATTTGGTTAGAGGAAAGGGGAATACAGCTAAAATATTTTCTCACTAGATCAGAGGAATAAACACAAGGTGAAGAAGGTAAAAATTCAGAGTTGAAGACCAAAAATAAAAGTGATGATCAAGTTTGAGTAGGCAATCTAAGCCTTAAATCAAATTTATGGTCAAGTGTGGAAAGAAGAATGAGAAATATATAGAGGGGACATCGACTGAAGCATAAGAAGAGCTTCTGCAAGAGGAAAGGAAAGTTGAGGAAGAAAAAATTAGGAAATAGAGATGTCCCCTCATGAGAGTATTCCTAACGAACCACTTATCTCCTCTTCTCCCATTGCTAACATTATATCTTCTCCTACTCCTTCAATATCCTAACCTATTTCTAATGTTTATGTTCCCATGATTACTCTTCTTGGTACAGTTAATGTTACTCCTTGTGTATCAATATAATCGGTGCATTCATCTCCTATCTCAAGGTCACCTTTCAAAATTCCTAAGTATTTCATAATGTGCTATGGTTTCCCATGTCCTTGCTAAGCTTATCTTCTCAATATTTGGATATTGAATTATATTTAGGCTTAGAACAATTTGAATTTTTGAGTTAGTTCAAGTTTTGAATGCTGAAATTCCAAATGTTGTTTCAACTAATACTCCTCCTATAGTGACCACCACTTTTGTGAGTGCAACAACTACATCACCAAAAATGACTACACATCTAGAGGATAGTTTTCTACTCCCACCTTTGTTTTCATCATAAAATCTAAAGAGAAGAAAAGAAGCCATCTCTTCAGATGAGTTTGAATTCAAACAACTTGTACCATCAAAAACTAGAACCAAGAAAAAATTGAAGACACTCTCAAGGCTATTGTTTGACAAAGAGGGAAATAGGTATGCAAAGATAGCTCATCCTCCCCCTAACAAGACCTTTGAAGAGGTGGAGCTCACAGATTAATTTTTCACAAGAGTTGATCTAGGAAAGGTGACTCATGAGAGTGCAAAGCTAGATATCCAGGCCACCTTGAACTCTCTCATAGAGAGGTTTTATAGGGAAAAGAAGGAAAAGGATCATTAATAGGAAAAAATGAAACAACTGATGGCTCTACTCTAGAAGATTATTACACTAATAGTTGGTTTTGATAATCCCATAATCCAAAAGGTGGAAAAGGTTCACACTAGAGGTAGAGTGGCTGGTTATTTTATTGACCGAATGGTTGCACTAGGAATAAAACTTTTGAAGTCTTCCATGGAAAATCTTGAGAAAATGGAAAGCATAAAGTAAAAGTTGGAGGAAACCATTGACTCTTTCTCAAGAGAAAGAAAATGTGGATAATAAGAGGCATGAATGGATGAAAATGAAGGAGCTTGGGATATACACCCGGATACAAGTTAGGATCATCCTCAAAACAGATGTATATGCGGAAGTGAAATAAACCATGTTTTAGAAAGAGACCATCCTCATTGATTTACTTAATGATATTCAAGTTGCTCATGAAGCTCGTGAGGAAAAAGATACACACCTTATCAACAGTATCAATATATTCCATGTAGGCTATGTAATGATGGTGAGAACTTTCTTTCACTAGATGATTTTTTTCGAGAGTTCACTAGCATGGTTCAATAGTATTTTGAATCTATCAAAAATTCTTAGTCCCTCAAATTGATAAAATATTAACCATACAATTGACATTGGATAACTTGAAATTGTCCATTGGAAGGCATGACAAACCTACTGTTAGAGTTTCAGTTACAAGAGTTTGTTGTATCTTCAAACATACTTCATGCCCAAATGAGGATGAAATACAAGTAATTTTGAAGAAACGTCATGATTCCTTGGGGAATGATGGTGGATAAATTTGAATGTGCCTTGATTTTTCCTTGCATTAGTTTTTAATTTTTCCATGCTTTTTGTAATTAGTCAATCACAATTTACATATCATTTTTCATTTTCAAAATTGTAAATACATGTAACAACAATGAATTCCTTCAAAAAAATTGGACTAAAAAGTTGAATAAGTCTAAGTAGTTATTTCTTTCCTAGATTAGCTCTTTTTCTCTCCTCTATAAATATTAGAGAGCTCATTTATAATTCGGACCTTTAATCTTATGAAGTTAAGTGCAGCCTAAATTTTGACTAAACTTTGATACTTTGTTTTAAAATTACAATATCAATTCCAATTAATAAAGGAGGTGGAATTTGATGTCAACCTTTATTTTGAATCAAATTTGTATGAGTGAGGATATTCTTATGTCATTCTTGCAGAGTTCTCTTGTGTTGATTGGATAAGTGGTGTTTCATTATTATGATTGAAAGGACATTCCAGATAAGTTATATAAATTTTGTGTTATATTGTTTACTTGAAATTGTGTGTGTTGTTAATATCTTTTGCTGAAATATTGTCAAGACATTGAGCTTGGAGTTATTCCCTTTGTGTGTGAATATTTTTGGTGAAGTAGTTTTATAGACTTTGTGCTCCAACTTACGTCATTGGTTACTATAGAACTCTCATTGAAGACAACAAAAAGACTTCATGATTTTGTGTGTCTTCTGGTCACTTATCACATAGCAATATTGATACTCTTTGATTACCCTTATATCTAATCAAGAATGTTAGGGATTACTACTTAGGTAGATATTAGAAGTGTAGAAGAATTGTTGAATATTACCGTGAAATATTGAAAGCATATTATCTGAAAGAGAAAATGATGAATGCAATACACAACCCACATTGTTAAATCTAGTGTAAATACTTATAGCTTAGTATAGTTTACTCTTTAATAAGCAATAAAATGGGAGCCTCCCCTTTCCATTTATCACATCATAGTTGTGGCTGAAATCACTATTTTATAATATATGAAGGGATTAAAAAATATTCACCCAATAATTTTTTGGTGACTCTACTTGGATATGAGTACACAACCAAATCCTCACACTTTCGATTGAAGTAGAAAATTATTCCAATGTCCTATCACAAGATTTTGAATATATTTTTTTGTTGACTTTAATTTTTTTTCAAGGACTACATTAAGGAATACAAAATATACATGTTACATTGGTGGTTGTCATTGCACCAAAAGATTGACTTGTTAATTCCCAATACAACTGCCACATTCTATAGGATCCATAGCAGGCATTTAATCCATGTCACAAAATCAAATGTTGTGTTGCATAGAGGAGACCAAGGGATAGACCATCTTGCCACAATCCCCCCACAAGCGAGGGGTTAAAGTCTACGACCTCAACTCTAATACAAATTGTTAAATTTATGGTCGTTGTTGCACCAAAAGATCGACTCTGTTAATGCCCCATACAACCACTAGATTTATACAAGATCCTTAGGAGGTAGTTAAGCCATGTCATAAACTCAAGCGCCACATTACATAGAGTAGACCAAAGGACACACCATTTTGCAACAACACACTCACAATCAAAGTGCGTAAGGTCAAGTTGATTAGATAGATTTTTTGAGTTGTTGCAATGCAATAATATTTTTCCTTCTCCTCCATATAAAAGTTCACCATTATAGTGTATAGGAAGTTATCCACCTCATAGAATGAAATCACCACTTCCCAAGGAATCTTCTAATTTTGTACCTATCACACCAATTCAAGTGACTATTGTTTAAGGCACTATGGCAGCTCAACCACCTAATGGTCCTTGGGGTAATGCTTTTGGCCCCTTAAATTTGTGGCCCCTTTACATGATCTTCTTCACGTTGCATGCAAGAACATCCCCAAATTATTTGGTGATGGTAAGTAACACCTTGACAAACATATTTATTCTTTTATATTATATGTGGTGTTCTTGGTGTTGAACATGACAATGTTTTTGTAAGGTTATTCATTAACACCTTACAAGGAGTAGCAACGAAATGGTTTTATACTCTTTCTCCTAGTCTAGTATTATAAATTTGGTTGCTCTCTGTACCAAATTTGAAGAATGTTTCAAGCCTACAAAAGATGCACATGCCTTGTTTGAACAACTTACCACTATGAGAAAAGAAGCACATCAACCCATGCGTAAGTTTGTTGTGAAATTTCAGTTGGTAACAATGATTCCAAGTTAGGATAAGCCAATGCCTCATAATATAAAATGTTTCTTTATTAAGACACAACTACTAGTGGTAATTTTTTTGTTTCAAAGAACAATTCCAACTGATCTTGAAGTAGCACAATAGTTGGATAATAGCTTCAAAGATGATTTTATTCTTTCTTATAAAGTAAGAAAATAATCAAATAGAAATAAAGGACAAGAACCCCCATCTCCATCTACCAACACAATCATTGATCCTATTTTGCAAAAACTATCAAATGAATTGCTATCATTACAGAAATAGGTTTCTCAAGGTCCATCTAGTCCTCCATACAAAGATGTTCCAAGGAGAACCTATCAGAATTATTCCAACTATTTTGGTAATGGAAACTACAATAGACTTTGTGCACCACAAGGAAGACTTTCTCTTGAGGATCCACCCACCAATGGAACCATTAGGTACTATGAAGATGAACAATATGATTATGCACAACCAAAATATCCTACTAAAGAAAATATTGATCTATTCCAAGAAGAGGAAATAGATATGGTTGGTGACTCAAATATTGGCTATCTACATGTTGAAATGAATCTAATGAAGAGGATCTTATGACTCAAATATTGGCTATCTACATGTTGAAATGAATCTAATGAAGAGGATCTTATGACTAATGCTTATGCTATGTTCACACATTTGTGAAAAAAATAACTTGATCAACCTCACACTAATGTGATGAAATAAAATGATGGATCATGACCACTAGTGACTATTGATAAAAATGGAACTCCTTTTCTAGTGCAACCCAAAGATACAATGGAAACAAAGCAAGTAAGTACCACTCATCCTCCTATATCTTCTTCAATGGCTAAGGCCAATACTATGGTTGCAAAGACTAGTGTTCCCTTTTTAAAACATACCAACGAGATTACTCCAACCTCTTTGTAAATTAATTTCCAAGCCTTTGACATAATTAACCATGCAAAGAAGACTAACATTTAGATGTCTGAGGCTAAATATATAAAAACTAATCTTGGGACCAGTTTGAAAAACTTGTTAAGTTTATCAAAAAAAAGGGAATCCATCCAATCCATGAATCCTATGATGATATCTCAACTATTTCCAATCCTACACCCTCCCAAAGTAACTTGGATTGAATTCCATCATCTATTCTTGGAAGGATAGACCCGTTGTACATATATTTTCTTGTTAATATTTTTAAGTTAAGTAACTCTGTAATAGTTTTTGATACATCTAATAATGTCATGCTCTCCAAAGTGGGTACAAATTTTGGATTGAATCTTACGAAGATTTTTTTTATTGCTTCTCTATTGAAAATAAAAAATTTCCTTTGATTGGGAAAATCAAGGATGAACAATTTTCCTATGCCGCATTCCCAAACAAGAATATCAAGGTGACTGTCTTGGTGGTTGATGTTCCCATGTCCTATGAAATTTTACTACGATGAAATTTTTGTAAAGATGTAGGAGGTGAGTTGAATATGGATATGTTTGAAACTCAAATACCCATCAAGGTTGTTATGCAAAATATTCTTCCTAAAAGGGAATCAATTTTTTTTGTGACTAAGACAAATGATCCAAGATCTCAAATCCTATTTGATTCTTCATATATGGGAACATACTTTTTGTAGACAGATGAAGATGTCAGATCTTCATGTAAAATAGAAAGCAATGAGTCAAAGACTGATGGCTCATCCATTTTAGAAAAAGAATCATCTTCTTTAGAAGAATTGCATTTGGATGACATGTCATTTACAGATGGTGTAACTACATCCACTAAAGTAGTTTTAGATTTGGAGACGACTAGCCTAGAAGATCCAAGTGACATTTGGATAATTTAATTTGACACTATTTGTGCTTCCATAGGTTGAGGAGTAGGAATTGATTTTATTTCTTTGCAAGGGAAATTCTTTCCTTTTTTATTTTAAACTTCAGTTTGACAAAACTAATAATACTCTAGAGTATGAAGCATTGTTATTAAGAATGGAAGTTTTATGAAGGAAAGGGATAAGAAATTTTCATGCTCAAGGTGATGTTGAATTAGTTTTTTGTTAGGTGAGAAACTTGTATCAAACTAAGAATGAATGACTAAGGCATTACCATAAATTTTTTGGGGATGGTATAGAAGAGTTTGAAGCTTTTAATTTTTTTGTTGATCCAAGAGAGTATAATGACAAAGCCAATTCTTTAGTAGTATCAACTACGCTCCTAGTTCCACAAAAATATTTCCATGGTTCTACCTACACCATTCAACTATTTTTCCATCCATGAGTTCCAAAAACTTCGAACAACTAGAAATTCTTCATTGGTGATCATTGGATTCGAGCATTTCTAGAGAAGGCAGGAAATTTTGATGAATTTTACTTTGAAGGTAGTGATTATCCTCCTTGAGAATCTATTTCTAAAATCGATCCTTATACTAGTGAAGAGATTCTACAATTCAAAGGGAATAAGATTCCTACGGGGTTGGTATCCCTAGAAAGAATTTTTGAAAAATATGACCATTATGCCAAAAATCAACAACATTCTAGTTTTGAATTATCCAATGAGGTTGAGAAAATAAAATTGGAAACCAAATTGAATCCTAAAATGGTGAATATTAGAAAGTGTTGTACTCCTAAAGTGAAAGACCAATTTGTTGAATTGTTGTGGCAATACATAGACATGCTTGCATACTCAAATGAAGATTTTAATTATTTTTACCCAGTTTAAGTTCACGATGAGATTCTACTAAAGGCATGATCATTGCCTTATAAACAAAAGCGGAAGAAGTACAACCCTAAGATTTTTGGTACCATTCTTTCAAAAATCCAAAAGTTGCTCCACACAAGGATCATATTTGATATCCACCATTCAATGTGGATAGCCAATATCATTCCAGTTTGCAAGATGAATGGGGAAATTCACATATGTATGGATTTTATAAATCTGAATCAATTATCATTTAAAGACAATTATCCTCTGCTATTGATGAATTGGGTCTTGTAAATGGTAACAATATCTAAGATTCTCCTTTGTTTTTAATATTTTCTCAGGGTACAATGAAGTGGAGGTTAGTGAGGATGATAAACATGAGACCACCTTAACCATGGCATGGGGTACTTTTTCCTTCCATAGAATGTTGTTTGGTCTCATTAATGTCGGTGCTATGATTTAATGAGACATGGACTTATATTTTTGTGATGTTGTGGGTAAGTTTATTGTTATGTATCTTGATGATATAATAATATTTTCCAAAATTCCTCAGGATCACATCAATAATTTTAGACTTGAGTCTTAGAGAGGTGTTGACAACATGGAATTTCTTTGAATCCCAAGAAGTCAATTTTTTGGGTTACTTAAGGAAAAATTCTTGGTCATATCGTGTCCAAGGAGGGTATAAATATTGATCCTAAAAGGGTAAAATCAGTTCAATCTACTATTTTGTCTGTGAGTAAAAAAGTAGTTCACTCTTTCTTCGGTAAGGTGAATTTCTTATGAAGGTTTATCCCTAATTTCATGGAAAAGATGTGTCATATCATGAATATGATGAATGGAAATACTTCTTTTCATTGGTCTACAGAAGGTAAAGCTATGTTCAATGATATCAAAGAAGCTACTATGCATGCACTAATGTTGGTCTACCTAGATTACACTAAAGTGTTTATTATGTATAGTTATGCTTCTAAGCATACACTTTTAGCCATTTTGAGTCCCCTATTGCATTCATGAGTTTTCCATTGAAGGCTCATGAGTTGAAGTACTCTCAAATGGGAAAACATGCATTCATTGCGGTTAAATCAGTGAAGCACTTTCGGTTTTATATACTTAACTCTAATGTCACAACACTAGTGCCTAATTCCACCATCGAGTCAATCTTGATGTAGGAAGAGTTTGTTATGGAAAGAGGAAATTCGATTGCCAAAATTCAAGAGTATGACATGGATATCAAACCAACCAATTTTGTGTATGGGAAAGGTTTTTGTTAGCTCATTGCCGACAATAATTTCAATGAAGCTTCTAATTATGAAGAGGTAAGCACTAAATTTTTTAACTATTTTATTCATTAGTACAATTGACAAATGGCATTCTAATATCACTTATTTTTTAACATATAGAGAATGTCTAGAGCATATGACATACAAGGAGAAAAGGATAGTAGAACTCAAAGCTACAAATTTTGTCCAATGGGACAATGTTTTGTACAAGAGAGCTCTTGGGAGTACTTTTTGGTGTTGTGTTGATAAGGCCCAACAAACCAAGTTGTTGGAATCCTTCCACAACTTTCCATGTGGTGGACATTTTTTTTCAAAAGTTACAACTCACAAAAGTTTGCAAGATAAGTACTATTGGCCTTCCTTGTTTCAAGATGCATATATTTGGGTAAGAAAATGTGAACTTTGTCAATAGTTTGCAGGGAAGCCTAAGTTGGTTACACTTCCTCTCAATCTAGTTATCATTGAGGAGCACTTCTAGGAATGGGGTATTGAATTCATTAGCATAATAAATTGATGTTCTAGTGAGGGACAAGTCTATGTTCTCATAGAAACCAATTATTTCACCAAGTAGGTTGAGGTTTTCCTAGTGAAACATGGTACTTTGAAGGTAGTATACAAATTCTTGAAAGAGAATATTAGTTCCAAGTTCGGTGTTCCAAAAAAATTGTAGTAGACAATGCTACTACATTCTCATCAAGTGAGATCACAGAGTTATATCTTGAGCATGGAATCATGTTGTCGTATTAATCAAATTATTATCCATAAGGGTAATGATCAAGTGGAATCGAGCGACAAGAACCTAGTCACTATCATCCACAAGTTAGTTGACGAGAACCAAAGATCATGGCACAAGGCATTTTATGATGCTTTGTAGGATAATAGAATTACCCCCAAATGGGTGATAGGAATGTCACTATTTTAACTCTTGTATAGGTTAAATGAAAATATTTTAATCACCCAGGAATTGTCTACCCTCAAGTTAGCTAGGGCCATTGAAAATGAGACATTTGACAATTTTTTCGACAAGCATATTATGTACCTGTCTACATTGGAGGAGAAGCATGTCCATGTGGTGAACCGTATTACGGAACACCAAGATAAAGTGAATAATCTCTTCAAAAAGAAAGAAAAGTCTCAAGATTTCCATGTTAGAGATCTAGTTCTCTTATGGGACAAGAGAAGAGATCCAAAAGGCATTCACAGGAAATTTGACTCACTATGGAGAGTTTCTTGCTTTCATATTAGGACAACAAGCTATTTTTTCACTTCCACATAGTGGACAACATCTAAAGCACTTTACTTAGTGAGGTGACATATGAGTTTAGTAAATATTTGTATAGTCTTTGCATCTTTTTCTTTCTCGAGTCTTTTGAGCACTTTTTTTCACCTAACTCTACACCCAATGGATAGATGAAGGAATTTAGTTATTGGAATTCTTCTCCCTTCAATAATTTCAAAGAACGGCCTAAGGAATCTCCCCAACTAGAGCTATTTGTTATCCTCAAACTTAGTGCATTGAATTCATGAGATAACCCCTATGAAACTTGTTTGTTTCATAGCCTGTATACTCTAAGCATGTAAAACAAGGTAAATCCCAATTTTCCTTCTTGCGTGGTCTTCGATCTTGGAACATCCTTTTGAGCATTTTCCTTTGTTGATTTGTCAAAATTTATCTTTTTGACTAAATTTTAAATTTTAATTTGTAGGAGTTAGAATTTTTTTAATATTGTTTTTTAATCAAAAGTGGTAAGTCACTTATGTTTTTATTTATATTAATATATATTTACATATTGCTGGTTTAGGCAGACATACTGACGGGAAAAAACCAACAATAAAACCCCCAATCGTAGTCCATGTTGACTATTTGTACAATTTGACATAAAGACCAGTGTGATCATTTAGACTTTTACGAAAAACTAATTCCTTCCCAATCCAACTAAACAAAATAATTGACTGTGACACTACATTTGATCATTCCCATTTGATGCCAAAAATACCCTATCAAAATGTATAAACTATATGTACCCCTATCCCTTTCCATGACACATATATCCCTTTTCATGGAGACTGCTAGAGTGGAACAAGACCAACATTAAAAAATACATATTTTCTCCCAGCTCTTTGAAAGCCATTAACCAAACTTTCCTCTATTTCCCATGTGTAAAATATCCTCTCCAATAATAGCTTTGATGCAATTCAAAACAGATTTACACTTAACTTTGAGTACCTTTTGCAACCCCTCCTTGTCAATGAAAGTAGAAAAATGTTCCTCCCATGATTTTACCTTAATGAGAACTCTATAACTATGAACTTTAAACTCCATTAATTCCATACTCCCAAAGCCTCCAAAACAATAAAAACTAAGAAATAAGGACTGTATGAAGCAAATAAACAAGGCAAGTAGTTTATAACCATTTTCTCTTGTTTATTCGCACGATGGAAACATTGGATAATACACCTAGTAAGGATAGCATGGGTGAAGCATATCCAAAGATATATTTTTGATAATCAACTTTTTAGATTATAATGCCAGCATTGTGCCATCTATGTCGCCAATGTAAAATGACTTTGAAAATAATTCCTTTGAAAATTAGTAATGGAATACCAATGTAAACTACCAATTATTCTAGCAGAAAATATTAGCAATGTTGCTTATGCTATTAATTTTGATATCTTCAAACCACGATATCCTTACTGGATGCCCAATGTGCCATGTCATTTATATATTCTAACGTAGTTTTTGTAGTAATTCAAATGAGATTCCTTGACCGATTGCAAAATTTCTTATCAAATGTGTATATAGGTACTCCAATTACCTTAGTAATACATGACACCTGGAGCCACACATGCCATTGTATTGCTCAAATAAAGGAAAATCAACACAAAATCTTGCAAGCTTATCACAAAACCATCAGTAGTACCTAGATCATATAAATAGTGATGCAATAACATGACAACCAATATGATGTAAGATGATCAAAAGAAACATTTAATTAAGACAAATATTGCTCTAATTTTTGATGCCTTGCATATCTTGAATAGCTAGTTCAATCAGATTTGGGAATGGCTTTATGTCTATAGGAACATTTGAGTCCTTTAGATCATTTTGTTCGTTTCCCATCACTCCTAAATAATCAACCACTTTATTACCTTCACGGTATGTATGTGTAATTATTGACCTTTCTAATTTATCAAATAAGAACCAAACTTTGTTAAGCACATATTGAAGATTCCAATTTTACGTTCTCCTCATCCTGAGTGCATTAATGATGTAGACATAGAAAATATACAGATTGATCCTACACACCTGATCCTGATATTACTAACATCATTTCTTCCTAAATCATCCCATTTACTAATTAACTTAATTGAATAATCTCTATTTAATTAAATTCATCGCATTTCATCTCTTAATTAAATAAATCCCCTTTTATCTTATTAAGTCATCATCTCCTATTAATTAAATAAATCAATTTGTTTAATTAATCAGATAGTCCCTCTTTTAATAAAATAATTCATTTTATTTAATTAATCTTTAAATTCATCTCATTTAAATTAAATAAATTTATCTTTATTTGATTTAAACTAACACCATTCTGTTTAATTAAATAAATCAAACTTTATTTGATTAAGTCTAAAATCATTATTCCTCTCATTTTTTATTTGTTTAAATCCTAAAATCTAAGTCAAAATGGTCAAATTAGCTAAATTAATCAAATAAGGATTAAATATAATCCTAATCACTTCAATCCTCTTGATCTTGAAACTTGCAAAATAAATCAATTTATTTGATTTATTAAATCACCAATTTCCATTCAAAAGGGCATCTTTTGTGGAATATTCTTCCAATTCAAAAATCCCTCCAAAAGGGATGGGTACTTCCAACAAGGCATTTAATGCCTCTTACACATCCTTGCAATTGATCCAAGTGACATTAAATCCATTTCCCTTCCCTCTAAACTTGCCAACTTTCAAATTTCAAATTTGACTCTAATAGCATTTATGGGCACATTCATCAAAATGTGCACAACCTTCCTCCATTCACATCTTGACAAGTGGCACTTGGCCATTGCATTTTGGATGATCCCACATTCATCCATTTTTCCTCTTCTCTTTTTAGTAACATCTATAAATGAGAGGCTTTCCTTCTCATTCATCATCTTGAATTTGAGTAAACTCACTATACTCAATTTCATCTTCAAGCAGTTCCATTTTCATTTATTTTTATCAGGTTCTTAGCTAGGCTATGCAAGAATTCAACCAAAGTGGATCAAATCTTCATCAAATCATCTTAAAGCTTGCATAGGAGTTGGGAAAGGGCCAATTTCTAAACATAATTGGCACCAACTCCCCCATCAGATCAAGATTTCGATTTACATTGAATAGGATTTGATATCTTCTGTTTATGTTTACTTGTGTTCTTCATCTCATTTCTTGTTCTTTGCAATTTGAATGGATTTAATGGGGAATCCTTGTTCTTACTTGCATATGAATCTAATATTGTTTTTTTTTAATTTGTTTGTGTAGGTCTAGGATTGGGGTTCACATTTTGGCACCAGAAGGAGGGCGAATCAGAAGGATTTCATCATGTTTTTTGAAAAATTTCATGCTTTATGTATTTTTTTGTAGCTCACGGGAAACTACGCTACTCATAGTCCAACGACGCCCAACTGAACCACTACCAATCTAGCGGTGCTATATTGCACTTCTCCTAAACTCTAAACTCCATCGTTGAGCTCTTCCCATCCGAAAATTCAAAATTTCAAACTGCACCACTGGGTCAAATAGTGCCACAATCACACTCTCTATTTCATTGTACAGAAATGCTATCAAAAATTACCGCTGCTATATTGCATCATTCAACTTTCCAAACTGCACCATGCCCGTTGACAACACCGCTAAGTTAGAGTTAGATTAATTTTGACATGTGCTTTTCTAAATGCTGATTTTTTGAACTTTTAACCTATTTTTTGTCTCTGTTCTTTATGGTTTTAATCGATTTTTGTAGGTTAGGGAAAGGAAGAAAATGAAGTTGGAGGTTGCATTATGGCATCATAATCACAACATACCAAGTTTTTTTCAACACTTTTAGAGAAATCATAATCTCTCTTAAAAAGGAATTTTTTACTTTCATGCTTTAGGAAACACTAAACTACAGTTGGGTCCTAAAAAGAACATTACAAAGTTTTCATATTTTTGCAAACAAAGGGTTAAAATGAATTTTAGGACAAACTCACTAGATTTGGTTTGAGGATTAACAATTGAACAAGGAAAATTTCATATTTCCTTTGGTGCTTAAAAAGAACTCACCATTGCTTTGAAGGATTAAAAATGAACATGTGCTTTTGTGTCTTGTAATATTTTTTACAAATTAATTTCATTTAAAAGGACGTGTGTGCTTCTCTCACGCTTTATGGTGATCTTAGAAATAAAATTCTTTTTGGTGACATTAAGTTGCATAAAATATTGCCTCCACATTTCAATTGGGTTTTAAAATTGAATCAATCTTGTGAATGTGAGTGGAACATATGGTGTGTTTTCTCTCTTTGTTTCTCAACAAATATTGATCGAACTACGGATATTTTCACTCACTTTTTTTTACCTTAGAGGGCCTACCTTGGTGGGAATAAGTACTCACCCCAAGGGAATGAATCAAGCGGTAATGACCTAGAGCCAAGCACTTCCAAACTGATATATAAATTTTTGTTCACAGTGAAAGCCATGGACAATGGGAAGCCGTGCATGATAAATCTCCCTCAGTATCCATGTGATGCATAAAACCCTTATTCTAAGGTTTTGGATATCTCTCATAAGGATTTTATCATTGCACCCCCTAAACTAGATTCCCTTACTACAAACTTTTGTTTAGAAGCCAAAAATCCTTTTCTATTTGTTGTTGTAAAAGGTTGTGTCTTTTGAAGCTTCCCCACATAACATGTTGTTTTGTTGTAAATATGAAATTTTTTCCATGGGAGATTCTTGTATATTGATGCTTGGCTAACCCGAGAAGTGTGTGTCATGAGGGGAGCCAGTGTGGTAAATCATCTAGTCATCCGCACTAAATATGCACAGTTGGATTTATCCAAGTGGGAACCCAAAAAATATTGTCTCTTCATCTTAGGTTTGTGCATGCTCTTGGAATCAAAACACCTTGCTTGGGTCTTGAAAAATTTGGAAAACAAACATTCACAAGATCTTCAAAATTTCAAACCCTTTGGAGGAAGTAAATACCTTTGATGAATTCAAGTGCTCTTGCTTGCCCTAGGGATATTATCCTTAGAGGCTTCTAAGTATTTAGATTTATATCTTAATTTTGTCTCACTAAAGTCAAAATTAGGGAACTATGCTCTTGAAACCTTGATTTTCACATAACGGACATTGTGAAATAAAAATGAATTGAGACGTAGGCATTCAGTTTTAAAAAATAAGCAAGAAGTGGATGTGGTAAAAGTAATTCATTAATCAATATTAACTCCAATTGAACCCCACACATGTGCTTCGTATCATTTGGTCATATAGTTTTCCATGCAAACATTGGTCTTTTGGTTTGAAATTATCACATAGGAAATATTGCATGTTCTTCAAAACTGAGGTCTTGTAAGAAGGAGTTTTATCTAGGTCAAGTCTAGGATCAAAATCATCAATCTCACCCATCTCTCAACCATCAAAAAATAAAAATCACCTCACCAACAAACTCTTGGAAACTTTGAAAACATCATCATGCTAAACTTCTAGGAAAAATCAAAATCATCTTGTTTGACTTAACACACTTAGTCAAATTATCCTCTTGTGTACGAGTTTACTCTAGGATAACACAACTTCCTAAAGTTTACAAGTTCATCATCCAAAATAACCTTTTTTGACTTAACACACTTAGTCAAATTATCCTCTTGTGTATGAGTTTACCTTAGGATAAAAAAAATTCCTAGAGTTTACAAGTTCATTAACCAAATCAATCAAAATCGAATCAAATCAAGTCATAAAGTTTAGCATCCCCCTCAAAGTTCTTCAAGATTTTTTATCACTCGTATCATCCATCCTTCATTTTCATCACCACTTTGATCCTCAATCTATCCTAGTTCTTCTCTTTTTGTACCTAAATTTAGATTAATTGATCTTTGTTTTATAGTGCAAACAAGATCTCAACACAAGAAGAATATGGAAATCACAAAGGAAACATCAACTTCAAGTGATCTAAGTCGAACTACCCGCGAAATGAATCCTATTGGATCAAGCAATCCCTGAAGCAGCTTCTCTCTACCATCACATAATCCTCAAGAGGAGGATCAAGTAGAGGACATCACTGACAATGGGATGACACAAGAGGAAATCCTACCGATGGTGCCAAATCTGAAAAATCATCAAATTTTCAATGCTATGATGAAGTTATATCCATCCCAAAACATGCTTGAGTTGGAAAAAGAAGTGGATAAACTCCCTTCTGACTATGACATAAGCACAATTGTGGAAAGACCTCTTGGGATCATGCCTCCAATCCCACCCATACCTCCATATCAAAAAATCACTCAAAGCATCCCACAGATCACACCATCCAAAACTCAAACCCCAATCCTCAACATGACCATTTGACTCATCACAATGGTCAGCACCATTCCCAATCCACCACCACCACCGCCAAAACATAACATGGAAAATTCATTCAACATCACATTTCAAGCGGCTCGACAAGCTGCCTAGAAAAAGGCACTCAAAAATAAACAAGTTGCATAGGTAGCTACTCAACAAGAATAGCAGTCACAACAGGTTGCTCAAGCCCAAGCTTTACTACAACAACAACAAGCCACTAAAGGTGTGCAATCAGCTCAAGCCACCCAAGCTGCACAAGAAGCTCAAGCCGCCCAAGCCGCACAAGCCGCTCAAGTAGCCCAACAAGCACAAGATCAAGTGCAAGCCCAACACCAAGCTCAGTAGGTACAAGCACATTATCGGGCATAATTGCAAGCAATCCATCAACAAGTGTAGAAAAATCCCTACAATATTTCTAGGCACAACAACAAGCATTGTTGGAACAATAACAACACGACCAACAACAAGTGTTGTTGGCTCAATAGAAAACACATGCATTACTCACTCAAATAATCTTACAATAGACTCCCACCGTAATCATTGAAAATGATGATCAAGATCCTTCAACCAATGATCATGTTGAAAATGTCTCTGCATCAAATAATGAGTTAGAGCACATATCTCAAGAATTTATTCCAAAGAATGATCAACATCTTTCACCAAGTTCTAGCAATGATCATTTCCAAAACATATGGACATCCTTTGACCTCATGGAATTTTAGAAAATTCCTATGCCCATTGAAGATATCGAAGAACCCTTTATAAGAAAACCATTCTTTGAAATTGACCCATGTCAAGAACTTGATCCAAAGCATGTCGAAAGCAATTTAGAAATCATTTGAGATCAATAATTTGCATCTCCAAGCTACTACAATGATATAATGGACACTCTCCTATCTAGATGAGATGATCAAATCCACATAACACATACTCTTCCATCTACCCATGAGATGCTTCACGTGGATCGACATGTAGATGATCTTCATTCAAAAAAGGATTCTTTTACTCCTGACATTATTACACAAAAAGAACAGGATATTGATTCCTACAGTAAAACTTAGTTGTCAACATCAAAAGCAGATATATCCCAAATTTAGACTAAGGACATCATGTATGAAGATATCCAGTAGTATCCACTCAAGGAAATAGGTCAGACAAAACATGATATTATGGCATTAGCAAAGCAATAAATTGAAATAAAATCATCTGTACTAGTCATTTATCAGAGAATTCCTTCTCAATAGGACATCTCAAAACAAGAAGAATCAAAGCATGAAGGTGGGTAAGTGCACCAAGATGGTTCCCAAAAAGGGGACTTAAGTGGACAACTTTTTTCTGAAATCAGGAAATACTGACCTTGGATGTGAAATTGAGGATACTTAGACTCAAAATTTTGAGATGGAACAAAAGAAGGATTCAAGTGCTCCGAGTCTACTTTCTAAACTACTAATTTATTTTGAAAATGATTGAGATTAAGGGGTTCAAATGAGGGACGTACACAAATTGGTGTTGTTTTTGTCAGAAAAACATAACATAGCAACTCTTGTATGACCCTCGTACGATGAACTTTTTTTTAGTATTTTTAAAATCACAATGGTCAGAAGTTAGCTAATAGTATGTAGTTGATGCACGATTTTTCTGATAATTTTTTAATGAATATTTGAGTTTTTACTAATTTGCGAAGTGGACATATCCTGAAAAAGGAATTTTGGCCGTGCTACCCCTACAAATTTTTGAAACTAATTGATTTGTTTTTCTTTTAATTTTTTAAATTTGTAGAATGGAGTCTAGTTTCGAAAAATGTAATTTATTTGAAAAATTGTTGAATGGTTAATTTATAACGAAAAAAATATCAAACGCTGCTTTTTGGAAAAAAAAAGACATATAGATAAAATAAATTATGGATGAAAGACTTAACATTTTCAGAAAGTGAAAAAAATTATATTGTTGGATAGCTAAGAGATAACCCAACATTACCCATGTGCTCGATTTTTTCGATATTGAACCACGTGCAATCCTGACGGTGAGCACAAACTTGATTATGAGAAATATGGTGGATTTTTTAAAAACACATCTCTGGTTGTTGGGAATGCCCTTCAAACCTTTGGGTTGGAATTCCAAGGCAATACCAAGCTTAAAGTTTGGTAATTCTCAAAGTAAGATAAAACACGAGCGCGCTATAACGAGAGCGCGTTATAACACGCTCGTGTTATATCTCACTTTTGTCATGGTTCTCGCTTCTGCGGGGAACATGTCTACTAGCACATAACGCGAGCGCGTTATGTCTTACTTTATGTAAAATGCTAATATATTAATGTATGCTGATATATTTTTATGTACATGTATGTATGTATGCTTGTATGGATGTAAGATTATATGTGCAAATGTATTATGCTTGTATGTATGCATTTATGTATGTCTTTAGATGAAGGAAGAATTTAGAGAGAGTCTAGAGAGATGGAGAGGGGGTCGAAGTGAGAGTTTAAGAAAGAGGGAGTGGGAGAGAAGGGGTTGGATTGAGGGGGACTTAGCTAGGTAGGGTGGGAGGGAGAGAGGGAGGGAGAGAGAGAATTTATGGAGAGGAAGAGAGAGAATTGAGGGAGAGGGGGAGAGAGAGAGAGAGAGAGAGAAAGAGAAAGAGAGGGTTATGTAGGTAGGGTGCGAAAGGGAGAGACTTGAGAGTGTGAGGGGGGTGAGAGGGAGAGACTTGAGAGATAGGTAGTGAGAGGGAGTGTGAGAGAGAGGGAGTGAGAGAGGGTGGTAGGGATTGATTGAACGAGAGGTACGCAGAAAGAGGGAGATGATAGATAGAGACAATTAGAGAGGGTGGGAGGAAGGGAAGGAGGGAGAGGTGAGATGTATATATAGAGAGAAAGTGATAGGGGTTGAGGGATTACGATGGAGGACCTATAGGGTTGATGGTTTCTAGAGTAGTAGGGTTTAAGGTTTGAGGGTTGATGGAATAGGTTTGATGGTAGAGGGTATTTGGTTGAGGGTATAGGGTAGAAGGTTTAAGGTTTAAGCATTTAGGGTTGAAGGGTTTGGGGTTAAGGGTTTAGGGTTAAGGGTTTACTTGGCTGAGGGTAGAGGGTTTAGGGTATAGTTTTGAGGGTATATGGTTGAAGGATTAGGTTCAGGGTCCAATGTAAGGGGTAGAGGGTTTAGGGTTTAAGCATTGAAGGTTGAGGGATTAAGGGTTGAGGGTTGATAATTGAGGGTTGAGTGTTTAATGTATAGGGTAAAGGGTTGTGGGTTTAAGGGAAGAGGGTTGAAGATTGAGGGTTTAAGGTATAGGGTCGAGGGATTAGGGTTGAGGTCCAATATGTAAGCTAGAGGTTATAGAGGTTGAGAGATCAAGAGTTGAGGGATTATGGTTTAGGGTAGAGAGTATTGGGTTGATGGTAGAGGTTAGAGGGTAGAGGGTAAAGGGTTTAACAATTTAGGTTTAAGGGGTTAGGGTTGGGGGTCGAGGGTTTAGGGTTGAGTGTTTAAGGGTTTAAGAGTTGAGGGTTTAAGGGTCAAGAGGGTTGAGGGATTAGGGTAGAGAGTTTACTAAGTGGGTTTGAGGGTTGGGGGACTAGGGTTGAGGGTAGAGGGTATAGGATTGGTGGTAGAGGGTAGAGGGTTTATGGGTTAGGGTCTAAGGGTTTAGGGTTTAGGGATGAGTGAT